>JAOUWY010000054.1:13283885-13310823 GCA_025728095.1 Prietella phreatophila | reverse complement strand
AGGAGGAGCTTGTCATACACCATCCTCATTATTTCTCTCCAAAAAAAGCCTCCAGCAGGCAGATCTATGATCATGACCCTGCACAGTGAGTCTGCTGTCTTTTCATTAATTTGCTTTACACTAGATTTGCTTTCTGTTTTTATAATGATGCAGATATATAATTAAAAAGTCAGATAAAGGGATACTTCTGTGAAAAATGTTATATACAGTTTCCCCCTTTACATTAAATGTAGTTTTATAGTGTAAGATGACACTGTCTTAAAAACTGTCATGAGTCTGTATTGGGTATCCTGTTATGGGCTCAGGAATACTTTGGTAAACCTTTATCAATCAAAAACATTCGCCACTGCATCCATAGATGCAAGTTAAAGCTTTACTATGCAAAGCAGAAGCCATAAATGAACACTGTCCAGAAGTGCCACTGACTTCTTAGGGCTCAGTCTCATCTGAGATGGACAGTAGTACAGTGGAATCATGTTTTGTGGCCTGACAAGTCAACATTTCAAACAGTTTTTGGACAAAACAGCCGTCGTGTTCTCTGGGCCAAAGAGGAAAAGTACCATCTAAGCTGCTATCAGGATAAGGTCCAAAAGCCAGTGTCTGTCATGGTATGGGGTGTGTGTCAGTGCCCATGGCATGGGTAACTTGTACATCTGTGAGGGCAGCATTAATGCAGAAAGATATGTACACATTTTGATACAGAACAGGACAACACCAAACCACATTCTGCCTGGATTACAAGCGCATGGTTGCATAAACAGAGAGGGCGGGTGCTAGAATGGACTGCCTACAGTCCTGACCTGCCTCCAAGTGAGAATATGTGGTGCATTATGAAGCACAAAATAAGGCAATGAAGGCCCTATACAGTTGCACAGCTGAAGAAATGCATAATGGGTGAATGGGGGAAAATTCAACTTGCTAAACTTAACCAACTGGTGTCTTCAGTGTGCAAACACTTAATAAGTGTTATTAAAAGAAAAGGTGATGTTACACAGTGGTAAACAGCCGATTGTCCCAAATTTCTTGGAATGTGTTGCAGTCCTCAGATTTGAAATGAGTGTATATTTTCAAAGATAAATTAAATTCACAAAGTGAAACATCAAATAATCTGTTAATAATGTGTTTTCAATATAGCACCGGGTGAATAGAATTTTCAAATGACTCTTTTAGTTAGTTTTTTGCATTTTCCCTACTGTCCCAACTCTTTCACTTGCCAAAATGACATTTTTTTTTTTGCAGCATATAAAATGTACAACTCAGTGCAGTTTGAGGTGAGTGTGGGGTGAAAAAAAGACGTTCATTTTATGAGTAGGCCTAGTTTATTTATTCAGGGCCTGCAGTTTTATTATACATACTAATTGTACTGAGCATCAGCATTATCATTATCATTATCATAACACATTATCATTATCATAATTATCATAGCTTTGTATAGTAAAGAAACATAAACAAAGAAAATAGCCATCTTAAAGGAAAACTCAGTAAAATCCAGGCTCACTGACTCCCAGCCTTCGTGTCAATGGAAAACTGATGTGAGAACTTAAGGGCCAGTGCAAGTGCATGAATCACAAAATCAATCAATACTCTGTATTTTGTTCCTGCTTCAACTTAAAAATGAGTATTCTCTTTTATGCTTAGAGGATATTTGTGATAATGTCAAATAAAATAGCTAAATTCTCAATTCTGATTGGCCAAGGTGTTGATGAATTTTCTATAACAGCAGCTCTGACAATAGTTTTGGCTCCAATTTAAATCTCAGGTTTCTACTAATTCACTTGTTCTGATATGCTATCACTTCTATAGTAACAACTTGTACAAAGATTTGTATAGCAGGACACAGGACTGTATAGCCATTGGAATTAGCCATGAGAGTCTTTAGTGCTTTAACTTGTTCAGGTGGATCAAAACCTATCCCGGGAACACTGTGTGCGAAGAGGGAGAATTCACCCTAGATCAGTTACCAGGAGGTTGTGAGTTCAAATCCCACCACTGCCAAGCTGCCACTCCTGGGCCGTTGAGCAAGGCCCTCAATTGCTCAGTTGTATTAAAATGAAATAATTGTACGTTGCTCTGGATAAGGGTGTTTGCCAAATGCTGTAATGTAAGGTTTTTGCTCACTGCTTTTGTGAGAAAATTGAAACATTTAGACAGGTGTTTCATCTTGAGCAAAAATATACAGTACATGGAGTAGTATAATAAATGTTGTGCTTTGCCAGTGTGGGAAATGTCTTCCCAATACCAGGTTGGTTGGAATATTAAATACTCTGTCCCATATCACAGTCAGTGTCAGTGTGTGGGAGGAATCTTCCAAAAGTAATTTATTGTAAATCAAAGAAACAGCTTCACATGTCCTTGTGAATTTCAAACAGTTCATTAGAGTGTGACAGTTGATCGCTGACTCCCACAGTACCCTACTGTATAAGCATGTAATGCACATCTCAGTCTTAAATACAGAAAGCATGTCCTGGGAGAGAATAAAAACTGCAATGCTTATATGTCTCCATCACTGAGGCTATTATGGAGGTTGTGTCCACGGCAATTTGTTCTGACCAGTCCTTAAAGACTGGTCAGTACAAAAAAATAGTCTGTGTTATTGGAGATAGTTTGTCTTATTTTGAAAATAAATGTGTCACCCAAGACTATAAACTGACAGATGTCTTGTCACATATTAAATATGCTTGTTACCATTGCATTGAATTTTTGTTGTGGTGAATAAAATAGAAAACTTGGAAACCATGGATTATATACTGTATATCCTGTCTGTGTATCAAACCACATCTCTGAAGGTCCTGACTGATCTACAAAGTGACTGGAGTGAGGGTTTAATCTGTATTCTTGGATAAATCAGTGCTAACCGGAATTACATAGGCATGCTTACCAGATTCTGCCAAGGACATTAGAATGCACTTTGTCTTAGTAATTTTATATCCATTTCTGCATCTGAAGTTGTTAAATATTTTAAGCCACTGAGAGAAAGAGAATGATATCGCTGATAAGTGCAACAAGATGTCATCTGTAAAAAGGGAATGATGACGTCTAGAGTTGGAAAGAGTGATTTGAGGAGGTTGTATTGCTTGAGATAATGGCTTTAGGGAAAGCACAAAAACTCAAGGCGACAGTGGTCACCCATGTGGTGCCTCTACTGAGCTCAAATGAATCGGATCAACAATTCATGTCACCACATAAGCAAAGAACAATACATAATGCTTAAACTATGAGTATAAACTTACAATATGACCTAAACTCAAATCAGGCCATGTTTTACAAAAGGTACTTAAACACTTTCTCTGCATATATCAAGAAACTTACATTATTTAGACATTCAGACTGTAGCCAGGCAATATGTACAATCATAATCTGGCTATTCATTGGAGCTATACAGATTTTTATTCATGAACTTTCCATTTACAAAACACATTAGTTCCAAGCTGATGTTATTTATAACCATTCTAATAGGCTAATAACTATAATAACAAGATAACAAATGTAATACATTTTGATAAGGTTGTCATTTCCAACACTGGAACAAAATAAAAATAAAAAAACAATTAATGTTGAGCATCACTAATTTATGACATTAAGAAGGTTATGAATAATATCTGAATCAGGATATCTTTTGGGAAAGCTTGTTGGTCATTTTGACAAACTATAACAAAGGCATAGTTTTGCATTTACGCAGATTCATCTGTAATCATCAGTGAGACTTGTCTATAGTTTGAGCACTAAATGCAGTATTTCCCTTGTTTTGTTTTTTTTTATCAATAAAATGTGCTTGGAGTTTACATGTTCTCCTTGTGCATTGGGAGTTTTTATATGGGTACTCCAAAGACACGCATTGTAGTTTGATCAGCATTTCCACATCGTCTGGAGTGTGTGTGTGATTGTGCCCTGGGATGGGTTGGCATCCTGTCCAGCGTGTCCCCCGTCTTGTGCCCAGAGTCCCCTGGGATAGGCTCCAGGCACCTAGATGGGACACAGGCACCATACACACATTCACACACTAAACTGTCACAACAAGGAACAATTTAGCTTAGCAAATCCAGCTTCCAGAATGTTTCTTGGTGGGTGTGGGAACTGGAGTACCTGGATGCCACCCATATAAACACAGAGAGAACATGTGAAAACCCAAAAGAGAGACAATGCCACCATGTCCTAATAATAAACATCATAATTATTTCAGTTCAAAGGTTAAAACCTCTTAACACCCACTGGTGGGTTCACACTTAGGTTCTGTAACCACAGTTGTTTCTGAATATCTTGTGGCCTTCATCAACATGCTATCTGGTTCCCCTGCAATCTCATCGGCCCCCTGGTGGTTCTCAGGCCCCAAGCGACCATTTATACTGCTTATAGCCAGAAATGGCCTGCTCATAAATCTCCTGCTCGTAACTACATAACATTCCTGTAGCCACTGAATTAGAATAATGTGTATAAATGAATAACTGTATATTTTGTTTCGCGCTTAAATGATCTTGAATAAACCTTCTTGATTCACTATGTTACTGATTACTGAACAACTTGTTTATATGTATTTATGGATGGAAAGACGCTGAAATGGGCAGCATGTAGCATTGGTGCCTCACAGCTCCAGGGTTCAGGGTTCGATCCTGAGCTTGGGTTACTGTCGGCATGGAGTTTCTGTGCATGTTCTCCCTATGTCTGTGTGCGTTTCCTCCAGGTTCACCTGTGTCCTCCATCTGTTAAAAAACAAAACATGCCAGTAGATGGATGGTCTAAGCTTGTCAAACTAGGAGTGAATGGTGCCCTGTGATGGCCTGGTGTCCCTTCCAGTGTGTATTCCTGCCTTACGTCCAATTTTCCTGGGATAGACTCTAGACCCACCATAGTCCTGACCAGGATAAAGCGTTTACTGAACGTGAGGGATAGAGGAGGCTACAATTTTCTAAGTATAAATTGTTAACAATTTAGAAAATTGTGACACCCATTTCTCTTCCTTCAGCCATCTTTTTTTCTATCCTTAATACCTCCATTATATCCGATGGCCTGGACCATCACCGAGTTCAAGTGTCCTCCTTGTTAATTCCCTTCTCTTTTCTATCTCATTTTCTTTTCTTCATTCTTTGATTCAATTCTCCATCCATGCTTACCTTTCTTTCTTACATTCGTTCTTTCTTCACCCCTTCTCCCTTTTCTCCCTGCAGAATCGACAGGGTCTTGCATAAGTATTCATCCCCTTTGAACTCTTCCACATTTTGGAGTGTTACCATCTGTAACTGATATGGATTTTTATTGGAATTAAACGTCATGAATTGACACCAAACATCCCATAATGCAAGTAGGTCTTCGTGGTTTGTTTAGTACTCCGGTTGGTTCAGTTTTCCCATTTCTCCTGGGATTTTCCCCACACGGACTGTTTCAAACAGGAAATATTAACGGTCTGTCCATGACGCGTTATCTGTGTAGTGCATTCTCTCTCTCTCTCTCTCTCTCTCTCTCTCTCTCTCTCTCTCTCTCTCTCTCTCTCTCTCTCTCTCTCTCTCTCTATGTGTGTGTGTGTGTATTATGGAGTTAAAACCGTGCAGCTTCAATCACTTGTAATTGAAACCGAGGCGCAGAACCGTTAACGAGAAGCGCAAACTTGGCGGAGGTTGTCGTTGTGTCGGTGCTTTGGGGCTGGAGCTGTTGCTTGGCAGTGCGCGCGCAGCGTCTCGAGGGAGCGCAGGAAATAGAAGCGGGCATGCGCCAGCGCGCGCGCTACACTTCAGCTGTACACGAGCGCCGAGCGCAGCGTCACGCGGACACGGAGCTGCTCGCGGACAGCTGGCATGCAACCCAATTGGAAGGATAAAACGGGGTTTCGTGGTCGCGCGCGTTCCCGTTAAGTTTTTCCTGAGCCATGCTTGAGTTTTGAGGAAGACTGAAAGGAGACGCGCTGAGTTACAGAGTAGAAGGACTTTCTGAGCACAATGAAGACGGTTAAGGTCAGTCTTGGCTTATTTATTTATTTATTTAAAAATATATATTAACTCGAAATCTACTCAAATACACTGCAACATACGAACTAATAAAGAAAGATCACATTGTTAGACTATGTGAGTAAATCTTACACCATGTGCATGTGCATGTGTGTGTTTTTAATTACTAATAAGTGTTTAAAGCAGTGATAGAAAGACGGACTTTTCCCTCCTGTCCCGTGTTCAGATCATTCCCATCACTCATGCACTGATGCCCAGACAGGCAAAGCCCATTACATAACACCATCTCACAGTCTTACGGAGACAGACAAAAGATTTCCTCAGCTATTCCTCCTGCTTTCAGAGATTTGCGAGATCTTCTCTCGGATAGCTTTGAATTATTTCTCACCAGGCTATAAATAGTACAAGGCTGCTCGTCCTCCCACCCATCCAGTCGGAAATGGATGCAGACTAAAGAACAGGGCTTAGTGGAGCAGGGATCTTTTCCAAAAATCAAAGCAGCACTTCATTACTTCATTGATCTCATTAACAGTACCTTGACCCTTTGGCTTTGTGTGTCATTGATGATGCCAAGGAAACTACTGAGACTCATGGATTTGCACGTGCATTCAAAGGAATTTATTCTCTTTCCCAGATGTGGATGTTCAGTTTTAGAGTGTCTGCAAGCAGCACTAACAGTTGCATGTAAAACTGACCCCAGCCAGAAAGTTCCTTTTAACTGACAAGATAAAAACTGTCTCTTAACTGCTGTCTGCTTCGGAATGACTACTACTACTACCACTAATAATAATAACGATCCATTAAAGAAAAAAAATTTTTGGCATGAAATGCATGGCTGATGAAAGTTGTAATCGACTAGTTATTTGAAGTTACTGACAGCATGGCATTTAGAAAACCCGCAGCAGCCTTCAGAGACCGGTGTTTGGCCAATCAGACTTGGAAATGCTATCTGTCTGTCTCTTTTAATGGGCGACAGGGCACTTTTTAATTATTCATCTAAGATGTCAAACTATTCCTCAAAGGCTGTAATTCAGAGTGCAACCCATGAATTATGAATGACAGAGAAACAGCTTCCCCACCACATGGAGGTTTAGTTTCTTTGGTTGGTTAGTGCTCCATTGTCTGTTATGTAAATGCTCTTACATGGGCTGAAAATGATTTTGTCTTCTGCTGCATTCATAATAGCTTCCTTTAATTCTGAGGAAACAACACTGTGGGATTTCTTATACTGTTTTAGCCCTATGCTAATGGCTGTTTGCTGTGTTCAGACCCGGTGTGCGTTAAAACAACCGTTAATGACAGGAACCGTCGGTGTAATACACATTCAATGTTTCATTTGAGCTATTTTTCTTAGTAGATGGGCACTTGCAAATGTATTCATACCATACTCTCAGTCAGTGGTGGAACGTTGTCACAGATGGCCCATCTCACACTGTCTTTACAAGTAAAGTGTTTGCGTGTGAACACTTCCACACCTGTAATATTTTGTAAACAGTAATAAACCCAACCCTTTTGTGACCTGTAGTCAGGTCTATAACTGTTTAACCTCCAACACTATTATACCAAATCTGAAAACAAGCATGGCTATTGAGTCATTAACACAGACACAAATAATGGCAATTGCACCTACTGCACTCTTATCTCAAAGAATGCAATAATCCTAATCTATCTGGCTACCTAATTTAGATATGAAAGATAGCTGCTAGTCCTTAATGAGCGACTTTATGCCAAGTATGTACATATGCTGCAACAAGCAGTTTACATAGGCTACAACAGTGAACAGTTTGTTGTCGAATTTGTTTGCCTAATCCAATTCTTTCTCTTTCCTCTTGCTTTGCTTTTGGGATTCAGTTTTTTTTTTGTACACAATCAAAAGGCATTTTGATACATTTGCCAACTTGTAATGCACTATAACCATGAAGTAACCATAATGCAGTTTTTTATTTTTATTTCATTGTGTCTTACTACAAGCTGGAAGGAAGGAGCTAGAGTCGTTAAACGAAGAAAGATCACTTTAGTAAGTAAGTTAGTATGTAAACTTAAGCATCATTACTGGGTTCTCCCTATGTGCACACTAGCAAGCGACAATTTGCTCTTGTCACTTGTAGTTTGCCGTTTGTGAGAATGTACACTGTCTTGTCTTTTATGGGTTTTTTTTTTCTTTTATTCTTCTGTTGAGAAACACTAGTAGCTATACATAGCTTCTAAAGCTAACTAAGATAATGAAATAAAAGAATGCACTAATTACTGTTAAAATTGCTTGCATGCTACATGCAAGTCATCATACTAGCTTCTTATTCAGATTAGCATGGAAACACATACTAGACGAACATAAAACAATACTGTAGACAGTGTTTGAAAACTCCACCACTGTCCTGAGGATATGTGATCGGCATGTAACTTGTGCTCTTGCTTTGCTTCATGTTATATAGTAATTTATGAAATGACTAACAGCTTCAAAAGCAAACTGCTTTAGAATACCTGGCACACACTATATTTTTGACTGCGTTTGTCAGACTTCCTGTGAGCATAAATGTCAAGGACAGTGGTAGACAACCAGCAGAGAAAGCTGTATGATTAATAAGGCCCTACGAGAACACAGGGTTAACATTCAGTAAGCTGCTCAGCGTGCCACATTGTAGGATGCCAGGCTGGAGTACAGAGCAGAGCCATGGGGGTTCAGGGTGGGGGTGGTTTGTGGTCACAGGGATAGTTAGAGCCATTCCGATCTCTTGTTTAAAGATCATCAGGCTGAACAGCTGCTTCAGAAGGAGCCCCGGCCAGCGTTGTGACTGATTTCCCTCAGGAGACAGCACACCTCGTGTGTGAGGGAGGTCAGCATATGGCACCAAGGCCATTTCTAAGAGTGTGTGTGTATGTGAGAGAGAAAGCATGAGCCTCTGTGGAGGGTGTCATGACTGAATGAAATTTTGAATGCATGCAAACACGTGTCAACTCATTAGGTGAGGGTCAGGGTGTTTCATATGGTTTCATCTGTGTGTGTCAGGCTGAGCATATCCTTAGTTATTCTTTAGTGTGACGAGTGAGAGAAGAGGCTCTGTCAAGGTGCTTTCACTAGTCCATTTGAATCAAACCCTTGTAGTTTTTTTTTTTTTTTTACTTGGGTTTCAACTGGTCTGACACCATTCGAGGTGGTTTTGGTCTGCTTCTAATCGAACTCTGGCCCAGTTTCATTGCAGCAAGAAGACGATCCTGAATCAGCTGTACAAAGTGAACCAAATGTACCATGTATTTTAGGATGCAACCCTTTTTTTTTGTAGATGTTAGCTGCATAATTGAGCCACAAGGAGCAACCCTGAACCCTAAGACAGAGCTGAAGCGGCTGCGGAAAAGCCATGTGTTCTGGAAATTTGGAATGATGAACTAAAAGAGAAAATAAACAGTTGATGAGACACACACACACAATATTTTATGCTAGTCCTTTATATAATAATTTCTTTAGCACCAGCTTTTTTGCATGCTTAGTAAAGGTTTGTTTACCTTAATATATATAAAATATATATTTTTAAGCAAGCAAAAATAACTAATATTTTCTATTAGATAAATTAATAGATTGCTAAGCCTATTCCTAAACATTTACTCATTTCAAGCATTTACTCTATTGACTAGGTTGCAATTTCCCCAGTGAGGCTCTTCACTTGTTGGTGATAGCACAGTACACCACAGATCATCTAGGGTGGGGTTGTGATGGCAGGAGAACATGGAGCCATTTTACATACCAATTTACATAGTAATACATATGATTCTTCAAGGATTCTTCAAGGGCACTTTGTATAGCTAAAGGTGAAGGATTCTTAGTTTCCTAGGGAAATAGTTGGTTCTCCTAAAAGGTCAACCAAAAACCCTTAGGGACCTAGAGTTGAACTTAGAAAAAACAATAGTGTATACTTACATTCTTCATGAGGGAATAAAGATATTTGTATGACATTTTACTTTATAAGCATTAAAACATAACATTTATTCATCTTCAGATAGGTGCTTTGTCCTGGTCAGGGTCATGGTGGATCTAGAGCCTATTATAAGAACATTGGGCGCGAGGCAAGAATACACCCTGGATGGGCACCATGCACACACACTTTCACACATTGGCAATTTAGAGTTCCCAATCCACCTACTAGCATGTTGTTAAGTGGGAGGAAACTGGAGAAGGAAGGAGGAAACCTACAGGGAGAACACTCAAAATTCCACACAGATGGTGTGTAACCCAAGCTCAGGATTAAAGCAGGACCCTTGGAGCTGTGAGGCAATCCACCAGATAAATTGCTCAAAATGTATAAATGTTGATTTAATGAAAACTACACTTAACTGTAATAGTTGTAATTAAACTTTTTAATTGTAATTTGAAAAAATATTTTACATTTTTAATCGTGCAAAAAATCATTTACACTAGATGGTTCTACATTATAAAGTGTATAAGCTGTTTATAGCCTTCTTCCTCATCTTTCCATGTGATCTGAGTCATTCTTCAATGCAGTTAGTTTAATGGAAAATGACGCTGATTTCTAATTCCATTATCCTCACGGTAAATGCCACACACACACAAGCTTAAGAATCAAAGCACAGGTCTGACGTGTACAACTATCAATATTAAAGCTAAGACAGCAAGTGAAAACTATAGGTCATGTCAGGGGCACTTTCTTCACTTCCAAGCAATGTCTTATTCAAGAAGAAGAAATCAATATGAAACACAATCAAATTAGCATTACTGCCAGCGAGCACTGGCGGTTTTTATCTGATCACAGGAGCATTACGCAGGAGCATTTTATAGACGCAGGATGTACATCTTTGATAATAACCAGCCAAATGAACCATTTCAATATCTAACACTGTAATACTTCAGTAATTCTGTTTCTTTCTTTAAAAATAAATGTACATGTAATCATTTTTCGACAAGGTAAATGTCCTGTAGGTGATTATACTAGTGAAATGTATTTTTCCAGTAGATCATGTTAATAACAGTATAAACCCACCAGCCAAGCACCTGCATTGGAGAACTCCTGTATACTTGCACATTCATGCATTTGTCTAATCAGCCAATCATGCGGCAGTAAGGTAATTCATAAACTCATACAGATACAGGTCAAGAGCTTCAGGTACATCTCAGTCTCTTTGACAATGTCATGGTTGATGGTGTCAGATGGGCTGGTTAGAGTATTTTAGAAACTGCTGATCTCCTGCGATTTTCATGCAGACAGTCTATTGAGTTTACACAGAATGGTGCAAAAACAAAACAAAAAACAAAAACAAAAAACATCTAGTAGTTCTCGGACTTCTCTCATCAAATAGGCATTTCTGCCCGCAGTATTGCCACTTTCTGGAGTTTCTCATGTTCTCCCTGTGTCCATACGGGCTTTCTTTTGGTTCTCTGGTTTCATCGGCCTCTCCACCTTCCAAAAACATGCTGGTAAGTAGACTGGTGACTCTAAATTGCCCCTAGAGGTGAATGAGTGTATTAAAGTGTTTGCATGGTCCACTACAATGGAGTGGCGTCCAATTCTAGTTGTATTTCTGCCCCATACCAAGTGTTTCCACAAACACTAATCCACTGTGGCCCTAAACATGATAAAGACAAAGTGCTTTTTTATGTGGTTTAAAAGCACTTCTATTGCTAAAGGAGACAATTAATTCTGTAATATTATATCTGGAGAAGATCAATACCAACTGCGCTTAAATATTAAATTGTCTTTTCTGCTGAATCTTTTGTCATTTTAAATACCTTCCTGCTGAATTTGATACAGAATTTGAGCTGAATATAAAAGGTGGAGAATAAGAACAATCACTAACATGTTGTAATCCAGGTTCACCTGAAGAACAAGAGAGATATTGAATGAAAGGTGGTGAAAAGTAATACTCACACTCATACTCACTCAAACTACTTTCTCATGGTGTGGTATGAGCGTGAGTATTATATTTCACCATCTTTGTTCATTGTTAATTCGTTCATTCTACAAATGTTCGTCTGAATAATAGGTATCGTCTGAACTACATATTAGGTCATTCACAATTGTGTTTTTTTTCTGGGCATAATTTTGTCTGACTTGACTAGTTTGAAAGATGCTGAAACCCTGGTTCATGCCTTTATAACCTCATGCTTAGATTACTATAATTCCCTCTACTTTTGGATTTCTGGTAAAACATAAAATATGACTTCAACTTATTCAAAATTCATCTGAATCCTTACTCACACAAAATGTTTAGAACACATTACATTCCTACTTCTCACGTAGACCAGACTGACATCAATGAGGGGGCAGATCTTTTAGTGCCATAACCCCCAAACTTTGGAATTCTGTCCACCAGGACCTTTGTGATGGCACTTCTTTCTTAGTCAACTTTAAACATACCTTTTCAGAAGTATGTATGCCCAATCATCAGGAGATTGTAAGTTCGAATCTCACAGTGACACAGCTATCCATGATTGGGAGTCTAAATTGGAGCACATTATTATTATTATTATTATTATTATTATTATATGCTTGCAAGACATGTCTCAGGTCACAGTAGTGACAGTTTCTTGATTTTGGGAAAGCCTTGACTGATGGTTGCAGTTGTTTGTGGTGAATGTAGGCAGTTAACTGCATTAGGTGAGCTGGGAATATACTGAATAAAGATAAATGTGAGCGATATAGAGAAAATAAACAGTTGTTGAAGATGCAATGTCAAGCTAATCAGTGTTAATGTGATATGAAGCTGTTAAAATCTTTGCTCTAACAGAAACACAATGATAAATAAATTGTCCTTCTAAATTTGGAGCTCAGTCTTTATAGACTCTTTGGTTTAATAAATTACTAATATATTTTCTGCAAGACTTGAATGAAGTATATTTGGAGCAATAGGCTACACTCTCATTTACTAGTCACAGAAATCCCAAATGTTATTTTATCAGCTTTTGATAAGCACATGCAAAATCATTGCCACTGAGCACACAGGTTTTATTCCATAATTAAAGCAAATGAAATCTATTTGTCTGAGAAAATCAAGTATATTGAATTCATTCTGAGCATATTTAAACACCCAAACCTGTGATGTGGTTTCAAATTCCATTATTAAATTTCCACTTGGTGAGCAACATAATTAGTTATGGCAGGGACAGACCACAGCACACTCACTGAATTATATTCTCATTATCATTAATATGGGCAGCTCTCTGATTACATTCCAGGAATATTATCTATCTGAGAATTAGACGAAAGACCAAAAAGATCATTGAGTGCACTTGCAATGAGCCACGCAACTAAGGGAATAAGAACAATGGCTTGAGATGTGATGAGCATATTCATTTCACAGCAGAACGCTGAGCATGAAAAGAAGGCGACAGTACCTTAGTACTAATAGTCTACTCAAAATGTCACATGCATGCTCTGTCATTTTTTCTCTCTCTCTCCATATAATAACGTATTATACGTTGTTTCTTTTAACATGTTCAGACAGAGTTGAGGACAGGTGTCAGAATGAAACTCATCACACAACTAGTAGCTGTTTCTGCACTGCAGTGCCTTGTGTCTGAGATGCACTGGGTCGTCACCTAGGTCTCCGCCTCTATTTCTACTGTCCACAACGTCATTAGACGGAGACCCTCCACTTCCCCTGAGATCGCCGGATTCTAGATTACATCCATCAGATGTCTGTCTGCTGCTGCCGACACTTTAAAATCCCTCTATCTCACAGGTCAGGGAGCAGCGATGCTGCCAGCCTGCGGGTAATGAGGGAAGTGGTCAAGTCCAGAGGAAAGCAATCAAGTCAAGATAAAGGGATGGAGGGTGAAGATATGTGAGCAGGTGTACTGGGTATTTTTTACTCAGAGCTGTTGTTAAAGAAAGCCAATATCGTCGCATCTCCAGTGATTGCCTACAAAAAAGCAAAACCGCATGCATCAAGCAAACAATTTTGGTAGTTTCCTTTGGGACTGATGTGGCCCATCTGGTAAAAAAACAAAACAAAACAAAAAACTACTGAATGGATGTAGAGAGATAGATTGTAAAGGAATAAATCATTCGAGGACATGATGTTATAGGAAAATATTCAACAACAGGGTAGTGTGATGCAGCCTGATGTGAAGCTATCACTACTTCAAAGTTGGTTATTTTCTTATAACAGAACATCCTGAAATGTATTTTATTGCTCGTATACCACAGTAATTTCCCAGTTGCTGATTCATTATTAATTTATTTGAATGGCAGGTCATGCTTTTTAACCATTTATAGTTACATTTGCTGTGGAATGTTACCAATGACTTCCTGTTTTCCCTTCTGTTATAAACAGTTGTTCCCTTACCAACACTATTCTATTCTGATGACTCGCCTATGCAGAAAAAAAAATCTGTTCAGAACCACTGACACAAAATTGTGTTAGTTAACAGGAGTAACTGACAAATACTTGCATTACTGTTTAGACCAGCCACGGGTACACTTTTTCTTATTTTTTTGACAGCCAAATCAACAATGCATGCCAAATAAGAGACAGTCCTATTGCCACCCAAATTCAGTGCCAACCACAAATAATGCTTAGAAAGCCACTTTCAACGTCTATGACAATCACCCATTATACCTTAGCATAGCAATGCAGCTGAGAGTGGTTTTTACATGCTAGCCAGCTAATGCTAACTAGGCAGGCTCAGAACAGCCACAATCTGTGCAGTTCATGTGGTATCAGGGTCTAACCAGTAGAAATAGATTTCGCGCCACAATAAAAAATAATAATTAAAAAAAAGAGACAGGACATTGCTCACCAACGTGTTTTTGCAGCTTGTCATATTACCAAATCAGAGTTCTCTGTCCTGAAGACCTTCCAAAACTTGGAAAACTTACTGTCTGTTAAAAAACACTAACAATGGAGACTTTTTTCATAAACAGCTCCTTACTGAACGCTTCACCAAATCAATAATATTTTATTATTCCATACAAGAATAATCCACCATATAAATAGCATAGCTATAAGTAGCAGATAAGGGACTAGCAGTTTGATCAATAATACATAAAGAATTAGAACTAGCAGTGCTAATTTGTCAATTTCCCACTGCTTTGCTCTGTTTAGCTGTTTGTTGTACAGCCTGGGAAATCCATATGCTTTAAAAAATTTTACATGCATTAAACATGGAGTAAATAAACATGGCATTATTTGAATCTGGAGTGTTGTGTGTGATTTAAATGCATCCTGATGAAATATTTCAGATTCAGTTTGTTATAAACACAGGGATTTTGTTGTGCTTGTGTCACTCACAGGGATGAAATGCTTTTCAGTCTCATGATAAAATTCCCAGACAGTTAGTATTACTGTCACATTTAATTATCATTAAAACCATGCACGATTATCGTGATTTGTAAAACGTGTGGTAAATGCTGTCCACACACTCCCAGCATGAGTCTGACGCAGGCGCAGCATGCAACATTGTTTTTTGAGCATGTGAATGGACAATTAAAAACGGAACGCGTCTGCTCGATTCAGCATGAGCCGAATGACTCGGAGTCGCAGCACAGATCAGCAGGAGTCAGATTTCATTGATCACGTGATGAACGTGAAGCGAGCTGACTGACAGGAAGAGTGAGGCGAGCTGGCTGACGAGACAATGGCGTAAGATTTGGTTTAATATAAGCGTGTGTCATTATTCTGTTTTGTTGTTGTGTTTTTCATTAAGAATAATAATGAACCCACCATTCAACCAATTGCCGCCCCCGAATTGCTGCTAATTCGAAAGCAAAATGCGTACGGACGCACGGACATTCATAAGCGATTTAAAAGTGAGGTAAAAGCACCAACGAAGCACCGAAGCATCTTCTATTAAGTTTCCCTCAGCATTTTTATAAAATCCAAAATATGACTACACTTTGGATTTGGTCCCCCTGTCACTGCCTTCCGCCATGTTCTCCACTTGAACTACAAATGATTTTTATTACTATAAAAAAGCTAAACGACAGTAGGGGCAGTGCCACGGTGGGCAAGTGATGTAATTGGTGTGCAGCCGAACACCGTGTAACGCCGTGAACACCGACTATCGCAGCAAGTCTAGTGACCATCCATCCATTGCTTTCTAGTCAAATATAAAACATGTTTAAATGATTTCAGTGCATTTATCAGTAGTTTTTGTACATTTTCAGCACATTTTAACAATACTGAGATAATACTGATAACCGTGATAGTTTTGGTCATGATAATAGTGACAAGAAATGTTCATACCGCTACATCTCTAGTCACACACAGTCTTTTTGGTGTGCTGCAAGTTGTTATTAAGCTTTGTCATCATTACGTGCTGCTTGGTATTCATGGTATTATAATCATTACGGTATTATAAAAGGATTGTGAAGGTAGCACTGTGTACATGCGTGGTCATGTGTACAGTGTAAGATCCAGGTCCTGTTGAGCAAAATTTTCAGTGCTGCCTACACATTTTATAAAAAGATTTCGATAACTGTTAAAACACATAAAGCACATTAAGTCTATGGATGTACTGGGTGTTATTATGTTTCCTTAGACACGTGGACAGACACTGACCCATTTTTCTCTTATTCTTTCAAAAGAAACATCAAGTCATTTGCCCACACTATAGAGAGTGTCATAAAATTCGTTCCGATGACACTTCATGTCCCGTGAATGTCATGTCATCATTACCGGTAATTATTATTATTATTATTAGCATCTCAGTGTTTGATGCCATGGCAACTTATGTCACATGCTCATTTTTGCTAAGTGAGCCCATTATGAAAGCTGCCTTAACATAGGACACATATATGATTTGCTATTATTGCATATGTACACTAAATATTTAATTTATTAATGACAGGCTTACTAGTTTCAGTTATGAGGAAGCAAAACATAAACAAACCACTGTCTTTTAAACACTGCTAAGTAGCCATGGAATAAGTGAGACAGACCTTCACTATCAGAAACTTAAAGGATGTTTTTTCAACTTTTCCACTTAAAAAAAATATATTTTGTAATTTTTTTGAACACTTGTTAACATATAGGTGTGGACAAATGTCATGTCAAGCCATTTATAATGCTGCCATAGAGTTAGCGTAATAGAAGTCATGACTTATGAGAAAGGTTATCATTTTTGAAGGAAGGATTTCATAACATTTGTCATAAAACAGAGCATGCTTAGCAAAAACTAGCATGGTGAACACAGCATAATTTATGACGACAAATAATGACAAAGTAAGACATAAATGACACAGCATTACCAATAAAACTAAAGCATCACTAAAAAAACCTACATTGAATATAAAGCATTCATAATTTCCTTATATTCTGACAGAATAAGCTGTGTGTACTTCAGTAGGTTATTGGAGTGCTTATTTACACCCAAGAAAAATATAAAACGGATAACATTTACCATGAATTACAAATGAATTCCACAAGAGCCACCATTTTAAATCTGACATAATCACAACACAAACACCCATACACAACCCCGTACTCACCAGAACAACTGACGCCCATGGAAACAGCAGATCTTTCACCGTAACAAACATGACACTTGGTGAAGACATCATTATCTTTACTATTATAACCTGTCTGCCAAAGGTATACAACTTAGCAACATTGTTATCCATCAAAACAGACCCTTATTGTATTCTAAATGCCAAACCGGAGAAGGAAACAAATACACACCTTCTGAATAATTGCACCTATTACAGAGGACTGGTTGTGTAATTTATTTGGCTTCAAATGACATTAAGCAAATACAGGATAAAAGATAAACCTAGACTGGTGAAAAAACTCAGAATTAAAGCTCTGGACTTCTGTTTAGAAGATTGAGAGTTCAAATTCTGCTTTCACCAAGCTGTCATTGTTGAGCTCTTAACCCTCATCTATGCAGCTCAACTGCAAGTGACTTTGGATAAAAGAATCTGCCAAATGAAAACCCTTTTTGCAATATTTGAAATACTAAAGACGTTTTTGTGACCTTGAGAAATTAGCACTTACAGTACTCTGAAAAAATTAATTGTTTCAGATATTAAAACAAAATCTGACATAAAACAATGGCAACCTGATTAAAAGATTAAACACAAAATGCAGTTATTAAATGGTAATGGTATCAATTGAAGCATCATTTTATCCAATATCAACTGGGCCTTTGTGAAAATAACAAAATAACATTTTCCCCTATAGTTATTAATTACCCAAATCTATGAAACTGCATTCATAATGGGGTTCAGTTGGACTAGATGTAACCAGGTCTGATTACTGTAAACCCTGTTCAATCAAATTAACTCTTAAACAGAACTTTTTCAACAGCATGAAGTTGGTTAAAAGGTCTTACCCAGTAACATACTATGGCAAAATAGAAAGACATTCCAGAAATGATGAGGAAAAAGGTGATTGAAATACATCAGTCTGGGAAGGGTTACCAAACTATTTCAAAGGCTCTGGGACTCCAAAGCACCACAGTGAGAGCCATTATCTCCAAATGGAAAAACCCAGCATAGTAGTGAACCTTCCCAGAAGTGTCTGACCTTCCACAATTTCTCCAAGAGCACAGCAACTACTAATCCAGCAAGTCATAAAAGAGACAAGCACAACATCAAAGGACCTACATCAATACAGGTCACTGTTTATGACTCCACTATCAGAAAGACAATGGGCAAAAATGGCATCCATGGAAAAGTGGTGAGGGGAAAAACACTGCTAATTCAGAAGAACATTAAGGCTTGTCTGAATTTTATTTCGCCAAAACACACCTTGATGATCTTCAAACCTTTTGGGAGAATGTTCTGTGAATCGATGAGTTGAAAGTGAAACTGTTTGGAAGACAGGTGTCCGTTACATCTGGTGTAAACAAAATGCAGAATTCCACAAAAAGAACATAGTACCTAGCGTTGCTGCTTCAGGGTTTGGGCAACTTGCAGTAATTGAGGGAATCATGAATTCTGCTCTCTACAAGAAAATTAAAGTTTTGCAGTGGCCTAGTCCAGTTGACATACTGTGCAGAACCTGAAACAGGCAGTTCATGTTCAAAAAACCTCCAATGTGACAGAATAAATCAATTCTGCAAAGAAGAGTAGATCACACTGCTATGAGAGACTGATCTCCAGTTATCAGAAGCATTTGCTTGCATTTATTGCTGCTAAAGTTGGCACAACCAGATTTAAAGTTTAAGGGGCAGTTACTTGTTCACATTGGTGATAGGTGTTGGATAACTGTTTTTTTGTTTGTTTCAATAAAAAATAAAATAATAAAAACTGTATTGTACGTTTACTTAGGTTTCCTTTGTCTTATGTTGTATTTCGTTTGAAAATCTAAAAATAATAAAATGTGATATACACAAAAACTGAAAAAATCTAATCAAATACTTTTTCACAGCACTGAATTATCAAAAATGGCTGCTCATTTGATTTGTATATGCACTATGGCTGTATCACAATGCTGTGATCTGTATCTGTATTGAATTAATGCTCAAAATATTTCTATAGGTATCTGTATTTGGGCTGAAACTGGTAATATGTGTGGTCTAGACTGGAAGGTGAAACCTACCACTATGCCGTCAGGATCACTGAAAAACTCCAGAGCTTCTGGGAATAAGAAGTATTTTTGTTTTATTCACAAATGACAGAAAACAAATAGCAATTTGCAGAACATAACTTTATTCAACCCTTAGACTTCATACAGTTAATCAGCTAATTCACTTCAGTGCATAATTGTTCTTCAGACTCCTGGAAAGCTGTGACTGAGGGAGCTCGGGAACTATGTCTTTTCAAATCATGGAATTGTTATTTATAGGTGACAACAACAGCCATCTGGGGTTTCCAACTAGCACACTAGAAAAGCAGTTGCACAATCGTCTGGAGATCGCAAGTTCAAATCCTGAAAATGCCACAGCTATCTGTGGGCAGGAGTCCAAAAGGTTGAGCTCTCTAATTGGTTGAGCTCTCTGGGTGAGAGGGATGTCAACCACTGCGACACTAGCTAATTGTAGGTGATAGAGAGTGGATAGCAGAGCAGCATTTCATCAAAAAGATGGCTTTGACTGGCTTCAAGTGTCTTGGAGGAAGCACGAGTTAGACTTCACCCTCCCTGGTTGTTAGCTGTCCTATGATAGTTGAGAGCTGGCTTACAGGAAAAAATTAGGGAGAAAATGCTAAATAAATAAATTTATTAGGTTTTCTTTTTGGGTTTGTTTCATTCCAGAACAATCAGAAAGGTTCACTCGACACTACTGCGAAGCTGGAATGCAGTGTTGCTGCTAGTCAAAATGGGATATGTGACACAAAACAGAGAAGGACACAGCAGAAGTGAAACTGGGGAAGCAAAAAAGCAGTTGATCTCCAGTGGCTCACTTTGATTTGGTTCAGTTCAGATCCACTGTCACACACATAGAAAATCAGCTGCTTACCAGTGGCTCAGTTCGGGTCAGTTCAGCTCTGCTGTCACTCACACACATACACACAACTCTGCCCTGCTAACTGAGTGAGTGAAAGTACGTTCACACGTACAGCGACAAAGCGTCCAGAGACCATTCATTTTCAATGAGAGTTGGCGACTTCCTGGACATGAGTGACAGCAAACGTTGGTGACAAGATGTGGGTGTGTCCAGCGACATGACTAAGTTGAGAAAAGTTTAACCTTCTGCAAATTTGGAGTGAGTTGGTGCAGTGTCTACCAATGGGAGTGAAGACAGTAAAGACTAAGCGCTTGAGCTTTTGCCGCAGATAGATGGCTGTAATGGCTAAGAGCACACACTGCTTCTCCTACATTTCATAGTATACGATGCATATATACACTGGTGAATTTTATATACAAACACTATCTGTTCAGAATGTTTCGTTTTAGCTGCAAGAAAACTGATTTGTTGTCAGTAGTGGAATGCTAGTTGCGCCACCCACTGATAAATGTTACTATGGCAACCAGTAGTAGGAATGCCTACTGGCAACTTCATAGTATAGCGACTGGTGACCATATTAAATATGCATTTACAAATGAGAGACAGATGCACCCCATTAATTTGCTCACTCCCCTCCACACACCTGCTGCAGACTGTATGGGGGCAGCATACAGTTAATGTGGCCATATTCCTCTGGTGAATTTCGGGCCAATTTTCACAAAATAAAATAGAATTATGGTTTTATTTTGGAGCTCAGTGTTTAGGTTGGGCTACTTGAACAAACCACTAGTGCTAGGAAAAAATAAAGAATCGTCTGCCTCCTATTAGTAAATGAATGTTGCCTCTGTCCCGCGAGTATGATGGTAATTTCTGTTGTATCCTGTGGGATTCCAGTCCGAATGGACACCTCTAGTCTCAACCAGATGCTCAGTGAAACTTTGTGACAAGTTAGAAAAACAAATACCGCACCTACTATTCATATCTGTCTTTGTATTGGCATGATCGGTTCTACCGCAAGAATGCAATGGTATTCTGTTACATCCTCAATACGTAAGGCATATTTCAGTGCCAAATGATTAAATATAAGTCCACAATGGATACGATTAACCATTTAGTTTGTTTATGCCAGCTGATCATTTTAGCATTTGTGAGGCACAGGGACAGAAAAAAATAAGAAGAGACTGGCAAAATATTGCCCAATTTCTTTTTTATATGGAGCTTCTCTATTCATAGAATGCATTGTTTCATGTACCCTTGATAATAATGAATTGTCTTGGAGATTTATGGAGGTTTATGTTAGCTAGTACATATTTACATCGCCTGTAAGTTAGTGGTAAATGCTAATCCATTATATTAGGTTTGCCATGCTGAGAACCTCTTCTGTACATTTTTGCATTGCAAATGCCATTGCTTTTGTTTGAAGAAATGCATTAGTGTGTTTACGTGTCTGTGTGTGTTTGTACTGAAGGCTCCAGGCTTAGGGCCATACTCGATAGGCCATGGACTGTAAGGTGATAGACGGAGGCAGAAGGTGTCTGCGCTGGGCCACCATGAGGCTGCCGTACATCTTCATGTTCCTGCTGCTTTTCAGCGCTGGAGGTTTGCTGCTCCTTCTGCACTTACAGTACCTCACAGAAACCCTCCATGAACAGGCTCCAGGTTTGTGAGCATCACTTCATATGCTATACTAAGCAGAATGTTATTTTCTTGCTTTGCCTTTCTAATTAACGAGTTTCATGTCCCTGCTTATTGTGCAGGTGACTCCCAGTGCAGCAACACCATATGCTGTTTTTTTGCAAAATGAGCCCTGATAATTAAATTAAAAGGAACTAAATCTTGAGCTCATCCTGCCCAGAGTCAGAGCTTATAGTAACATTGTTAGTCACATCTTTATCAACCTGATATGTCCATATCGCACTACGTCTTTCCTGCTGGACCATTAGAAGTAGCAGATACGAGTTATGTTTTCACCATTTTCACACTGTACATGCGAGTGCAGCACTATGAGAAATAATATTGCGCTAATTTCGCACGCTACACATGGGAGACACATGCGGTTTGTATATGACCTAAAGATGTCTTTTCTTCATCCCACTATCTTTCGATCTTATTCTCATAAATACAGGTCAATGCTATGCGTTACAAAAAGTAAAACAATGTATGCTGGATTTCTATTTTGCTTCCAAAAAGAAAAAGGGGAAAAAAACCCATTTAAGAATTTAGAATTCATCTTCAGGGACCCCTTTTCTGTTCTTGTATCACTTCTGCCTCAAAGTTTGACGTGTTGTGCATTCTAAAATGCTTTTCTGCTCACCACTGTTGTAAAGAGTGGTTAATTGGTTACTAAGTTTATGAACTTTCCAATTACCAGACAAGTCCAAAGAATTCTTAAAGATAAAATTCAATTTGCAGTATTTCACAGACACAGTTTAACATTCAATGGTACGCTGTTATAAGAAGCACAACACCAGTCACTGTCATTCACAGCACCTACGGCATCATGTAAGCCAGGAAATCTAACAAAACTGCAGGAAAGTCTTATTTAATGTTCAATATTACAGCATTTCTTTACTCGAAAAAGGCAATTTAAATTTGTGTGAATGGTAAAAGTACCTGCAAATAATTAAATCATGAGAAGCATTGCTCTGACTGTTAGAGAATAGCTAGACCGGTGATGAGAGAATCAAATCAATTACTATTGACTGAACCTGTGTAAGCACTCAGTGGAAGGGAACTAAAGAAACAACTCAATAATATCCAGAGGGCTTCTCTGTGTGGTTATCTGTGTGGTTTCTTCTTGTCTGTAGTTTCAAGTTGTTCTTTCAGGAATCAATGCATCCGTGATCACAGGAATGTTCTGGGTTTGTTTCAACAATTCATAAAGCCTGATCATAGATAAGCCACGGATATCAACATACACCGTAATCACAGTTGTAGGTTTCTATTTAGGTTATATAAGCTGCCTTGAATGAATAAACAGATATATGATCATCAGAATGACCTCATTGCTGTGACAGTGTGGCTGGTAGCAGATGAGCGGTGTTGTACTAATGAGTAAAATCTATGTTTATATGCAAGATCTATAATCATTTAAGCTTTTCCTGGTTCAGTTTTGTGTCCAGACTATTACTATGAACATTTCTTGCATTATAATTTTAAATAATTATAATTATAAACTTTGTCCATAAAGTCCAGTTAAAATGTTTATGCTAAACATCCACATTTTATTTTTACATGACCTCTATTTAGACTGTAATGTAGACTGTTTTTGTTACAGTGCCTGTAAGAGAATGTATTACTCTGTTCAGATTGGTTTATATCCATACATGTGACATAACAAATGCACCACCTATTGCAACACCTATAGAATTGTGTAGAAAACCACCAGGAGATTCCATCCATCCATCCATTTTCCATACACTTATCCTACACAGGGTCACGGGAGCCTGGAGCCTATCCCACAGAACTCAGGGCATGAGGCAGGGGACGTCCTGGACAGGATGCCAATCCATCGCAGGGAACAATCACACACACATTCACACACACACAATTTGGAAATGCCAGTCAGCCTACAATGCATGTCTTAAGACTGGTTTAGGAAACCCGGAGTACCCCTAGGAAACCCTCAAAGCACGGGGAGAAAACGCACTCCACGCACACAGGGCAGATGTTGGATTCGAAGCCCCAACCCTAAAGCTGCGAGGCAAATGTACTAGCCACAAAGCTGCTATACCCCCACACCATGAGATTAATAATGCCGTCTCCTTAACACATACATGTAGCCTGTGTATTTGAGCCAAAGTTGCATCCTAATTAGGTTTTTATACCGAATAGTCACCAACAGTTAAAATATTAGAACGTAATGGAGTACTTATAGACCGTGGGTTTGCTGTTGGGTCTTGTACAGATGAAATTTACCTTCCCTTCATGATTCTGAGGACAGTAGGCACAGACTCACAGAAACTGGACACTTGAAGATTAGAAAAACATCACCTGTTTTGGCTTATATCCATACATGTAACATAACAAATGCACCACCTATTGCAACACCTATAGAATTGGCTTTTTCCAATCTTCACCCAGTGGATCCCAATATTGTTTTCTCCTGTTGTTAACCCATTTACCTTAAAGTACATGTTGTGCATTCTGAGATGCTTTTCTGCTCACCATGGTTGTAAATAGTTGTTATTTAAGTATCACACCCATCCTGTCAGCTCAAACCAGTCTTGCCAATCTTTTCTGAGCTCCGTTATCAACAAGATGTTTTTAGGTTTTCACACCCTTCTGTTTAAACTCTAGAGACAGTTGTGCATAAAAATACCAGGCAAATTAACAGTTTCTGAAACATTCAGGTCTGGCACAACCATACCACAGTCAAAGTCACTGAGATCACAGTCAGAGTCACTGAAATCCCCTTTCCCCCCCATTCTGATGCTTAATGTGAAAATGTACTGAAACTCTTCACCTGTAAACACTGTGCTGCTGACATATGATTGGATTATTACATGATTTGATCCACTAGGAAATACATTGCACCAGTCTCAGAACAGACTGGAGAGAATGCTGCACTTTCTAAAACCATGTGTACATAGCATGTTAAAAAAGGAAAACAAGGAAAAACTATTTTTCAGGATATGAAAGCATCAGTCTGTATACTAGCATAGTACAATAAAGTAGTATTGAACCATTGTACACTGCCAATTTACCTGCTCATCTGGTAAATGGCACACTTATATAGTGCTTTTATCCAAAGCACTTTACACTGTGTCTTATTCACCCATTCACACACATACTCACACACCAATGGTAGCAGAGCTGCCATGTAAGGCATTAACTTGCCATCAGGAGCAACTTGGAGCAACTTGTGGAGTCATGCAGGCCAGGAATTGAACCACCAACCCTATGATTAGTGGACAACCCGCTCAACCAACTGAGCCACAGCTGTCTGTGTCAGCGTTCTACTTTGGGCAATCTGTAAATGACTAAAATGCAAAATGTCCTGATTGGAATTAATGAAACTTAAAATGTCCAATTTTAAATACATTACTCTGTTTATTTAAAAATGTCTGGGCTCAGATTTATTAATCTAGTGCATTGGCTGCTTTAACTGTGTCTGCTGCGACTCATTTATAAATAACCAATCATATAAGAGAATAAATAAACGAGTACAAATATAATAAGCCTACATATTCACGCAAAATCCTGAACCTACTAGGGCAGAAATATAAAATTATTTGTGCTTATTTTCAGGCGTAATGAGATGCAAAATACTTCTTAAAAGAATTCTTCCCCTCAACTATATTCATATGCCAAGTGTGCGGCTAATTAAGCATTCTGTTAAACCTTAAGTCTATACACTGTGGACACACTATGGACAGAAAAATAGCCTTATTACCTCAAGCTCTCTTAGAAGACCGTTTCTGTTTATGTGACCCCATTTACAGCATGTGATTAGTGACATAAGCAGAATGTAGTAATTTTCTTAAGTCTGTTGGTAGAGGAGCATCATATAGAATCAGACCTTAGATTTTATTGGGATCATCTCATGCAGTGTGACAAGTAATAATCTTAAAAGACTGCTATAATAGCACAGTATAAAACTGCGTTTTGACATACGGTATTATGGATAAAAGTGTCTGCTAAGTGAATAAATGTAAATGTAAATACTAAACTTTTAATGGACTTTTAATGGCAGCAAGTTTTACATATGATTTTGTCCACCTCTCAAAACTAGATGTTAATTAGCCATGTTGCTCAGAGCCATAGAGGCAGTGTTGCCGGATCGTTTCCTGCAGAATTGGGCTAATTTTCATTTACAACAGAAAAAGACAATTTTAGGACCTCTGTGAACGACTTGTGCAGAGGAACTATGTGTTTTAATACTGTTTATCAATTACCAAAAAGGGATATCATACCGTAGATGGCACTGTAATTTAGTCCCAGAAAGAGTTCATAAATTTTCTTGTGAAGTAGAAATCAGATGCTCATCTTTAAAGTTGAGATCGGAACTTGTGCTATTTTTACATAAAACTAAATACATAGATAAAAAATAAAGCCAATTGGTAGAGCACTACAGGAAAAAAGAGAAAGAAAAAAAAAAGATTCTTCCCACAGAACTCTGAATTTTCAAAAGATCCCCACGGAGACGATTGTAAAGCAGGGGACAGATGTACCACGCCCCTGAGCTCAGTAATTAACACAGAGAGAATGATTTATCTGCTCTCCAGGAGAGACTCACAGTCAGATACAGCACCATTACTATGAGATTATCTGACTATAGTGATATCATTTGGTCTTGGCAAAAGGGTTTGTGCAGCTCTTAGGTTGAGCTCTCAAATTCTAAACTGCAATCTGTGTGTAGCATACTGTACTCAGTGGGAGAAAGAGAGCTACATTATTGGAAGCCTCTCCAGCCGCCTCTCCTCCTAATTTAATTGCTGTGCGGCTCACTTTACACACTGCATAAACCACAGGCAGAACTGATTTTATGCCTGTGAAAAGATTCATGCCAGTGATGCAAACAACAAGTTTACATTCATTTATTTATCTTTATCCTGGTCACGGTCACACAAGGTATCTTGGAATACTGGGTGAAGGAGGGAATACATAAAGGCACCATGTACACACACACACACACACACACACACACACACACACACACACA
>JAOUWY010000054.1:13259094-13271324 GCA_025728095.1 Prietella phreatophila | reverse complement strand
CCTGTAAAAATCCATAAATTAGCCGCATCATTGTTTAAGCCGCAGTGTTCAAAGCATGTGAAAAAAGTAGCGGCTTACAGTCTGGAAATTACGGCATATGTCGAAAACCATACAAAAGCACTGAAACTAGCACAAAACATTTGGGCATTGGCAATTATTCTTCCTTTTCTCAGCTTTTGCATGGGAAACAAGGTCACTGTGGTGTACACGCATCTCTGATGTACATTATGACATTATCCATGCCATAATAAGTCTTTTATTATGACTCAGGAGAAACTGTATTTCTTCTGATCCTCAGCCTCATGCTGAATTAGAATGACAATAAACTTGCTTGCGTACTTACTTACTTTCCCTTTCCCAATCTTTGCAGTAGATATATCTTACAATAGGGGCGCACAGTGGCTTAGTGGTTAGCACGCTTGCCTCCAGGGTTGGGGGTTCGATTCCCACCACTGCCCTATGTGTGTGTGGCATTTGTTCTCCCCGTGCTCCATGGGTTTCCTCCAGGTACTCCAGTTTCCTCCCCCAGTCCAGAGACCTGCATGGTAGACTGATTGTCATGTCCAAAATGTCCGTAGTGTTTGTGATTGTGCCCTGTGATGGATTGGCACCCTGTCCAGGGTGTCCCCCTCCGTATGCCCGATGCTTCTTGGGATAGGCATCAGGTTCCCCACATACATCAGGTGTAAATCATAGTCATACTACGTGTAGTCGCCTTTGTTTGTGGCCATTTGTTAAATTTAATTTCTGATTATTTGCTTTAAAACAAGGTCTTGGCAAAGGTCTTTTTTTTAACTAGCCAAGTCTGGCAACCCCATTACCTGGCCTGTCTACTGCTCCTCCTCCACTAACAAAAGTTCATTGTGTGAGAATGGGGCAGTATGATTATTTTCCCAATCGTCCTGGGTGGAAGAAATTATTGCATCCAAAACTGCAGGAATAATCCTACTCAGTGATGGTACCATTATATTCCTAATTTCTCTCTGAACTGTGCCTGTAGTCAAACATCATATGGTTGAAAAGACTTGCGCGTGCACAGGTAGTGCAGGTATCACAAGTGTGTGCCTGTTTTCCCTCTTAAAATGAGGTCCCAGTTGGGAATCAATAAATCCTGATGAGCTTTCAGCTGAAAAATGTGCGATCCCTGGAAAAGCGGCCTCTCTGAATGCCACAATGTGTAACATCCTCCAACAAATTGAGATAAGCCATGCTGCATGCATTAACATGCCCAATCAGATTTGAGCGTAACCACAAGCCTGTTTATGCTTAATACTGATACCATCATAGTCAGTTAAACATGTTAGCATTCCAGAACCATGATTTAATTGTATTTAATTCAATTCGATTTTATTTGTATGGCGTTTTTTTACAATAGAAATTGTCTCAAAGCAGCTTTACAGAAACAGATAAACAGAATTTATCCCAACTGAGCAAGCTACTGAGTGGCGATGGTGGCAAGGAAAAACTCCCTAAGATGTTTTAAGAGGAAGAAACCTTGAAAGGAACCCGACTCAGAAGGGAACCCATCCTCATCTGGGTAACAACAGATAGAGCACTCCTGGATGAACACATTACAATTGCGGCTTTGTTTCATCGTCAAAATATGTGCACAAATCTAAGCCTGCGTTCATGCGACACCATGCTTAGAAAACCAATGTCAATGTTGTTTTCTTGAGAAATTTACACCATACTATACAACAAAAAAAGCGGTTATTAGTCTTCTTATATTTATACACAGACATAATATATTGCTTTGTGGCATTGTATGTTGTGTAGTTTCTGTTTTTGACCATTTCCACTTCCTTTAGAAAGCTGTTTCACACTAATGCACAAGAGTCGCATTGCATTCGATTTCTTCCCTTCTCTATATTTACTGTATGATATTGTTCTTGAAACCTTCATACGGCTCATTCTTTTTGGGTCAGCGTGTGCTATTCCAGTAGAGTGCCTGCAAATGAAATAACTGGAGACCCATAAAGAGTCCAGTTAACAGAACAGAACAATCTCAGGGCTCCTATACAGAAGTATTTGTAAAATTGGACAACTGGATGTAATTGCAACCATTGCTTGTTCGTGTTGGAGCTCATGAGGAGGACATGGCGGTGAGGGTGCTTCATGTGGTGCAAGGTGTTCACAGCTTTTTTGTGTTATAGATTTTGTTTGCTTGAGGTTTTTTTTCCTTCTCATGCCCTGGTTGAACTCTACCTTGTGGATTTATTTCTGATTCCCTGTGACTCAGCCTCAGGATGCCTAGCGGTTTCTCTTTAGCAAAATATCTGTTGCTGCACCTGTGTGTGCAATTCTATTTACTTCATTTATCTCATTAAATAGATACCCTAGTTATCAAAAGATTTCAGTCCAGAATACAAAATAGTTTTTGGGCAAATGAAAGACTTTCAGTGTCAAAGCAGCTATTTAGAATACAGAAAAGCTTGGCAAAACAGCAGGGTAGAATGCTGTATTACCCTAGGAAACTGCTCAAGATCAATACAGGTAGATCGGCACACATTTCTGCTCTACTTGTAAACACTCAAATCATTTCTCCCATGCAGCACAGCACTTGCACAATCCTGTTTGTGGGCTGACCTGGATTTTCATTTAGAGAGTAATCCATTTTCATTATATCTTTAGATGAAGCTACGCAAACAAAATGTGGAACACAGCAGCCCCCTCATCCTTTAGGAAGAAGGTCGTGTCAAGCATCCTGGAGACAATATTGGAGCTTATTACTGGAGTTAAAGGAACTGATGGCTTTTAGATTGTTTGTTCAGCCTTAATATTAGCCAGTGCACATCATGTCCTCTGAGGATCTATGACAAGCTGCAGGTGAACTTTTGCTCCACTCCACAATAATATTCTAAGGGAATCTCTACATTAATTTGTTTCCCAATATCGCAGGTCACATCAATACTGTGCATTCATATACAGAGCGATATGAGGGTCTGTAATATGTGGCAGCGTAAACAGCATCAGTGCATGAGATATACAGCGTATTTTCACACAATTCACAGCCTCTGGCACGCAGTAGCTCACTCGCTCTGAATCTCTTCATCTCAGCCAGTGCATGAGAATCAGGCCGAGCTCTCAGTGGTGTCCCATGAGGGAACCAACTTCCAGCTGCTTGTGACTCAGCAATGAATCATGCACACAGCTCTGTACTGCATGCGTGGTGGGATAAGAGACAGGTGAGCACAATAACTAGACAGGCAGAGAACTATTTAAACCCACTACTGTGTATAGTCATGGTGTATTCACATGCGACATCTTCTGGGCCATGTTAAACAGATTTAATGGAAAACGTACATGAAGAAAAATGCAGATGTTGAAAGTGTGTTAAAAAAAGGTTTAAAGCTGCAAACAACTGGTAATTAAGATGGCCTTATTAAAACTTGCCTTCCCCTAATACTTTGCTCTTTGTGCAGGATATATTATTTACATTGCCAGAATGGATCACATGATATCTAAGGTGTGCATTGGCACTGGTAAGCTGTGGAGTGCAAAATGCCACATTAACAGGAGGTTATTATTTGTGAGCAAGCTGTCAGAAGTTCAAATGAAGACCATATTCATTAACATGGTCTTTGATATGGTACAACGGTCCTTAGTAACTTCCTGGTCAGGGTCATGGTGGTTTAAATTAGGTTACTTGTTTGTTTATATCTTGGAAAAGAGAACCAACTAAATTCATAAGTGGGTTTAACAAAAACATATCGAGTGATATCAGGTTGAGGAAATGTCAAATCCAAAATTCATAGATCACACTGACAGTGCTGGCATTTCTATGTCTGGGCTTTTCACCCTAGTGTTTTCCAGTGTTTAAATGAGCCTTGTAATTGGATTAATTGTTTTTTTTTTAAATTATTATTATTATTTGAATCCAGTTTAGGCCATGTACACATCATGTTTAAGGTCTAGATATACCAGATATCAGATCAGATATAGATGCAAATATTTGGAGCACTAAACAGTTATAGATATAACTAGCAGCAGAGCAGCAACCCCGATAAACTGCCATCCTTATCGACTGTCTCAGTGCACAGGAGCAATGCATCTTTTGGGCAATCAGCAAGGCTATGACATTCAATGCTGCAACCAACCTTCTCACATCTCACTTTGCTACAGCAGTAAGGAGTCCATCAAAGAAAATGCCTTCAAAGACCCAATGGACTGATTCAAGCTTAGGCGTCACCATATTTAGGGCGCCGCCCCACCGAATCCGATTAACAGCACCGAGTCACATTAAACGTTCCTCTATTACCTCAGAAAAGTTTGTTTGGTCATATTGGTTTGTTGGCGCCCCCTAGTGCCGATGTAAATAAGCGGCAGTATGTGCAAGGCTGTATTAGGTGCAACAGGACATTCATTGAAATAAAATCTTAAAATATATTTTTTAATAAAATTAAAAAGTACATCATTCTTATCAGTCATCACCGTTGATGTGTCTGTGAAGTGTGTGTGAGTGTCAGTGATGATGATTTAGGTTTTTTTTACGGCATGGAAGATAATGATCATGGCATAATTTTTAAGCTAGTGCTGCTGACATATTACCGGAAGTAGCAATCAGGATTGTTATCTGAGATGCAAAATGATGCGTCAAAAACCACTGGGAGCTCAACCATGTCACAGGAGCATCTCAGCGGTCTAGCTGTGATTGCCATTAACCATGACGTTGCTTGTCAAATCTCAATGATGTCATTATTAATGATTTTGAAGCTAGGAAGGCCAGGAAGGTAAAACGATTTAATATGAATCTCGCCTAGGGCACCAAATGGGCTAGAACCGGAACTGAGCCAAGTAGTGTCTCTTTAGTACACCATATAAACTGTTTTTAAACTTACCCATAACGGGTCAATCTGGCTGCAGGTTTTATTCCATCCAAGCAGTAGCCAACCTAATTCCACTTGTTTAATCAATAGAGTCTTCTTGAGGTGTGGCTTCTATTTGTAATGAAAACCTGCAGCACATACCAACCCATTGGGGATAAGACTTCAGATCCCTGTGCTATAAGATCAGGTCACTGAAGGCACACTGGGCAATAAAATCTAGGAGAAATTGCTTCTTGGGTCTGATGATATGACTGCCTAGCAAGAAATTCAGTGCACTCAACAGCCGAGTCTACTTGCAATGCTCTTTTAATTTTGTCCTCCACAATTCGTCAAAGTGGACTTGGTTGTTGAATGATCTAAATCCCTTGCAGTGCACACAATGTTTCAGATAATGATAAACAAGTACAGCAAAAGAACAGGCATGCTTTCGGAGATTGTGGGTTGCATTTGAATGCATCTTGAGAACACCAGTGCCCTGCTTGTGCCCTGCTTAGTGTGTAGAAACTGTTTTACCAATTGTCATTCTGTAACAGTCCAGACAGCAACAGGAAAGCACTCACAACCAGTTCTGGATGCACTGAATGCAGGTCATATGTCTTTCAGAACATTGGCATTCCACTCTTTTTTATCAGCTCTCTGCAGCAATTTTCTTAAACGTAGATACATACAAGACTTATTTTTGTACCTGCCACTGCCCAAGCCATATAATCCTCTTTGGCCACCCTTCATGGACTTACCCACTACACACCATTTGCCCTGCTTTGTCTTCCAAGAGATACCTAGCTTGCCAAGGTTAACATTCTGTCACGTGACCTCCTTTGTTGCTCTGCAATATTTTATACATACAGGTACGCCTATTGGCCTGAGTTCATCCTGCAGCTGCTTCCCAAAGGAGATGTCTGCAGTTATTTCTGGCAGGGTCACTAAATGTCTCAGTGACATTGTAGTGCATGTCGTATGGGCTCCACCTGTCAGTTGAGGGTATAACTACTCTCTCATCAGAATCCATCTGTTCTAATAATGTTTGCTTTTTTTCTTGGGATTCTGCATATTACCCATGCTTCTTTCTCCAAATGCTTATAGACTATGGCACCCCGTTCACAGGCTCCTTTAAAAAAGAGCAAATCAAGTGTGCTGAAGCCTTTCATCTGTCAGCTTCCATCATTCTTAGCATTCACATGTGAGCTGCTGCAGTGGATGTGGTGTTCTGACAGGTTCAGGATGACATTGAGCAACCACAGGTCTTTACTTCTCATGCTCTAAACACTACAGACCATTGGTATTCTGTGGATTCTGCCCCGCAGCTCCAGGATTGTAGGTTCAAATACTGCCTCTGCCCTGTGTGCGCAGAGTGTGCATGTTTTCTGTGTGCTTCCTTAGTTTCATACGGGTACTCCGGTCTTGTTTTCCAGTTCAAAGACGTTAGATGTAGGCTAATTGGCATTTCCAAATTAGTGCATGAATGTGTGTGTGAGATAGTGCCTTGTGATGGGTTGGCACCCCATCCAGTGTGTCTGTTCTCTGAGCTCTCTGGGATAGGCTCCAGGCTTCCCGCGACCCTATGTAGGATAAGCGGGATGAAAAATGTATGGATGGACTCAGATCACCAGAGATTAACAACACTTCTAGTAATATCAGGCTCAGGCCACAATTGACTGACTGAGATCTAATTGTTGGTCAGCACACCTCATTTACCAGTTACACTTGTCCTGTTTGTCCTGTACTTTCTAAGGGCTAGCCCCATCTGTTTCTATTTTCCTCTACAGCCAGGTATATCCCTTGATGAGCTAGAATCTGCATCAGATCCAATCCTGTCCAACCCATTTAGGTCCAGTCAGCCAGCACACATCTTGCCAACAAGTCTTGCCACAGTGAAGCAGGAACTCACCCATTGGGTGACTTGTTGGCACTGCATTATAATGAATTTTTATGAATATGTATCACAGCAATTAATGAGGAACAGCTTATACTTGAACTTTGTAAGTTAAAAGTAGCGTGGAAAGATTCAACAGAGTGTTAAAGAATGGCATTTCTTCCACTCCCCTGCAGATGAGGGAGAAGGTCTCCACATGGCAACAAAAGAATGGGTGGATAGAGCGTACAAAGCAAAGCCACCTGCAGTTCAGGTTTCTGACTATGAGTGATTGCTCCTGCTGATATGTCCATGGACAATGGAAGTTCCAGCTCTAGTGGGACAGGGCATACATGGTCTGCTACAATTTCAGTAGTCAGTAATGGATTGTTTTGCAGATCATAAGCCTTCCTTCCAAAAGCTTCAACCGATTCCTTTTTGTAAAAAGAAGTATGTATTTAATTCGTTCTAGGCCATGTTTTATTTTGGATGGTGACGGCTGTTGCATAGATTTATGAAGTGGTGCACGTAAAACTATTGTAAAGGGAAGAGAAAGTAAAGAAAGAACAGAAATGCAGATTATTTTGAAACTAATTTTTAACATAATATGAGTAAATAGTAATACTCCAAAACCATTCAACAAGGTATTTGAGTGACATCATTCACGTAGTACTTCTTTCTGTTTATATGCAGGGACAATGGACTCTTTTTCTGCTTGGAATGCTGCTAGTGTCTTTGTCTAGTCTTTTTTGGGAAATTTTGTATGGTCCAATGAAACCACCAAGTCCTGTCTGTATACAAATCTGGGTGCACATGACCTGACTGATAAAACAGAACAGACATATACATAGAGCACGAGCCAAGAAACAGGTGTATGCTCCTCACTGAACATATTATTGTAGTCATAGTCTGTGCTATAGTAAAGTTCGTCACTAATGTTTATCTTTGGATTCTAACTAATTTATCATATAGCATTAACATGCTGCATCTTAATCATCATAATCATGTTTGCTTTTCTTAGAAATAATTATAATGCTATGAGGTGTCCATCATAGCATCATCAACTCTCTGCACTTTAGAGAGTTAGAAAACTTTGAGATAAGGACAGAGATGCATACTAATAAAGTTAATGAAGAGTTAGAGAGCATGCAGGTTCGTCGTGGGTGTGTAGGGGGCAGAGACAGAAGCACACTGATGAGGAAACATGCACTTTCTGACTTTCAGCACAGCAGCACTCAACAGATGGCGGTGGCATCAGGGGGTCTGCTAACACAACAGGAGTAAACAAGTGAAGTGCCTCACAATAAATGAGGAGACAGACTCTAAATAAAAGACCAGACTGCTGCAGACATTCACACTCCCAAAGTGTACTTGAAAGGATTTTTTCTTTTTTTTGTAGGGGGGGGTTAAGGGTGTGAGTAGGTGTTATTCTCCTGTATTTTGAATTGTGTTGTAAATAGACTAAGGTCTGGTAGGAGGAGGAAAAAAGCACCAAGGCAGTTTTCTTTCCATCCATCTTTGCATTCATCCATTCAGGAATCCAATTCATCCATCCACGTTACACAAAAACCTTTTGTCACTATCTATCTACTTTTCTTTTCATTGCTGGCTTTGGTGTCTGGTGTTACTTTTCTTCGGTCTTCCATCTGCCAGATGGAATTTCAAGAGAGTTTGGTGAGGGAACGACTGTTTATAGCTGCACTCTACAGCTTTATAGCTGTAACTACATAATATGCTGAGCTTATTAAATGCATTAAAATAGACTGTGGAAAATAAGAAAATACTTGTTTTATGTAGCCATAGTCTGTGTTGTATCATGATAATGTCTCTAGTGATGAAGTGCCTCATTTGTACTCTCAGCAAAAAGGAAGAAAGAGGTTTAACTTTAAGACGCTGTTTTTTTCTAGTTAGTGTCTTAATTTTACTTTATTTCTGTTTTTAAGAGAGGTGGCTGTGTGTTGTGCTAGCATTAGAGCTACCGTTTTTTGTGGCGTGCTGTACTGTATTTTCACAGTATAGACACTGTTTCCACATCTAGTCCTGATTCTGGAAAGATCCGTTCAAAATAATTAATATGCTCAGAAAAATAGTTCCTAAAATGGTTCACATGTGCAGTGCAGCAAGTGGCGGGGTCTGAAAAAAGAATATTATGCACCAGAGAATGAAGTCACTGTACAGTGCTGAGAGATCTACTGTATGAACCGACTGGACTGTGTTACATTTAAAGAAACATTAAATAAAAGCTTTCATTTGTGAAAATTCATAGAAAGTAGAGTTTTTTTTCAGTTCTTGGATGAGTGAAGTAAAATGTTTGTGGGTATTAACAATCAAATCCTGCCTCTGCCCTGTATGTGTGGCGTTTGCATGTTCTCCCCGTGCTTCAAGGGTTTCCTGCAGGTACTTCGGTTTCCTCCGTCAGCCCAAAGGCATTGTAGGCTGATTGGCATCTCCAAATTGTCTGTAGTGTGTATGAATGGGTGTGTGAATGCATGTGCCTTGTTGGGAGTTGGTGCTCCGTCCAGGGTGTCCCCCACCTTGTGCTCCAGGCTCCCCTGTCACCCTGTGTAGGATAAGTGGTATTGAAAAGGGATGGATGGATGGATGGAAGTTGCTTTTCTCAGGATCCCAGAATAGCGATTTATCCACCCCTGCAGACATCATGATATACAAAAGTCAGCATATTTTGATGATGGGATTTAAATCTAAAGAGGAGGTGGAACTAACAACTAACACCAGAGCAGAAACTATTCTATACCTGGAACATAGCTACAATAAGGGGATGTTAAGAAGGGAATATACTTGCATCCTTTATTAAAATTGCCATTTTAATATTTTAGTTACTTAATATTTGAATTTATATTTTATATTTCTAAAACGTAGAAACATTCTATCTTATTTTTCAATATACAGCTGCTGGAATTATTGCGATAACACAGACTGTGAATATTTCCTACAGCCTCCTTTTTTAGAGCTACCTGACACACGCACACGCGCGCGCACACACACACACACACACACACACACACACACACACACACACACCATGGAGCAACACTTTCAGAAACACATTCTTGGGTTCAGGGACATGGATATCAGCCCCCACACACACACCACCGTGTCTGAGACACTGAAACTGGCAGTCGGCGCTAAGATTAGGCTCAGGCTTCGCAGGAGCCATCGCAGTAGGGTGTGTGTGAAATAATCCATGACACCATCTGCTTTGCTTCAGTAATTATGAGTGCAATTAGCCACCGATACCACATATGACCTTATGTTGATTTAACATTTCGAGGTTCATTTAATCTTGATCATGTGCATGAACTGGATAATGTTTTGTCTAATGTTATTACTCACTAAATAAAGTCGCGTTGTTTTGGTGGGCGCTTGATTCTTCCCATGTCAGGACTAGAATGTAAATCAGCTGTGCCACAATGACAGGTTCTTTTTACTCATGAATACGCCTGTGTCTGTGCCCTACTTTAGCTTACACACACCTGTCAGCTTAGGCACTGATAGATGATTACAGCTAAAATTAACCACAATGTTGTTTTTAGGAGCCTGTAGCTTGATGTGTGATATGTTCCTGTACTTTCGCATCTCTACAATGTGTATATTGACTGCCAAAATGCCATAAATTAATATGAGTTAAACATACACTGACTATCCTGGTCTTTTTTTAACCCGATGTGTTCTTCTGCTGTTGTAGGTCATCCACCTCAATGTTCAACATGTAGTGCATTCTGAGATGCTTTTCTGCTCACCACAGTTGCAAAGAGTGATTATTTGAGTTACCATAGGCTCCCTGTCAGCTCAAACCAGTCTAGCAAGTGTTTCCACCTGCAGACCTGCTGCTCACTGGCTCACCATTCTGTGTAAACTGATTATTGTGAATGAAAAACCCAGGAGTTCTTGAAATTCTCAGACCAGCGCATCTGGCACCAACAAGCATGTCACAGTCAAAATCACAGAGGTCATAGGCTTTCCCCATTTTGATGTTTGATTAATTGAAGCTTGACCTGTATCATGCTGACACATGATTGGCTGATTGGATAACTGCATGAATGTGCAGGTGTACAGGTGTTGCTGTTAAACTGGATGATGAGTGTCTGTACAATGCAATGCAATTTTAAATATCGAAAGCTGTAGCTTTATGTTTTCTAACATTGAAAAGTCTTCAGGAGAGACGAGTTTGCATTTTGCAGTTTATAACATGGCATGCTGGATTTGTGTCTTGTATTTCTCTCTTAAAAGAAAATATGAGAATATGGTGAGGGAACAATTGTTTATAGCTGTTATAATGTAAGTAATAAAAACTGTCATTCTTAAATTAAAAAAAAAAGTACTGTGGTGTAAGATTAATAAAACACTTCGGCATGTGCTTTCATTGGAAAACAGTCAACGTCAGTGTGGGAACAGTAACTCTGGTCACATCACACCACCCCGTCGTTGATTATTTGCCTATAACATGACACCACCAAATATTTTATTCCTGAAATAGCATAACTTAAGGACATACTATATATTATTATTTCAGATTCACTTCTAGTGAGCTACGGCAGAGACCATTACCAGGGCACAGGTTCTTCCACAGGACTCAGTTGTTCCATACAAGACTTTTAGTTATCCTGAAGGCTATAAGGCGAGTTGAATCAGAGCGCTGTGTGCAGTACTCCATCTTTGCCAAAGCCCACTGTGCTGGCGTGCTGCTCTCCAGCTCTGAGTCGTGTCGTTTATTCTGCCTGTCCGTGCCATGACTCTGATCTAATAGACCTGAGAGATATGCCAGGACCTGTAGGGAGGAGAGGTTGCTGACGACATTTTGCCATTTAACACAGATAGTCTGTACTTTTCCTCTCTGCTTCCATTTTCCTCCACTTATACCACATTGCTGTACATGATCCTTTAGTGTAGAAGAACATTTCACAGTGCTGTTGTCAGGTCACTAAACACAACCCTATTTATTTCTCTTGCTTTCATAAAGTAATTGCACAACAGATATGATTCAAGCTTCAGTTGCTGGTAGTTGTCATTAGATACTGACTGGTGCAGCTGTGTTGGTATATTGCATCACTTTGGCACACTGAGTCAACCGCACTTACATAGCTTTCTTCTTTCTTTATGAGCCTAAAGCTGAGCTCCATGTTGGAACAAATATTACAGATCCTTAAAATCCTGTAAATTTTGAGGTGGGGCCTCCATGGATCGGACTTTTTTATCCAGCACCTCCCACAGATGCTAGATCAGATTCAGATCTGGGTAATTTGTAGGACCAGTCAACTTTTTGAGGCCACTGCCATTACAGAATTCTGTTGCCATGAAGGGGTGTACTTGGTCTGCAGCAATGTTTTGGTAGGTGGAACGTGTCAAAGTAACAACCACATGAATGCCAGGACACAAGGTTTCCCAGCAGATCATTTCCCAGAGCACCACACTTCCTCCACCTGCTTGATGATGATGTCTTTATTGGTCACATATGTATTTGATCCCCTGCTGATTTTGTACATTTGCCCACTGACAAAGAAATGATCAGTCTATAATTTTAATGGTAGATT
>JAOUWY010000054.1:13207927-13220896 GCA_025728095.1 Prietella phreatophila | reverse complement strand
CAGCACGGGGAGAACATGCAAACTCCACACACACATGGCCCCGGCGGGAATCGAACCCCGGAGGTGTGAGGCGAACGCGCTAACCACTAAGCCACCGTGCGCCCCATTATTATTATTATTATTATTATTATATTTTAAAAAATCAGTAAATTGAAAATAAGTTGAGTAATATCTGTTTAAAACAACTATTGGCTGCCTTATTTCCCAAAAGAAATCGAATGTCTATACATGTAAAATACAAAAGTTAAGAGGTACACACATCATACATGTTTTTTGCTCCAGGGGAAAAAAAAGCTTTATATAGTAAGAAAAAAATCATGCAATCATTTGCAAACACATTAATGCAATCAAATTGCATGAGTGTAATTTTCTAATCAGAGTCAGCTTAAAGTTAATTCATTTGGATTTAGTTTCCGTTGAAACATTTATTCATTAGGATGAAGTGTAAAGACACGTTGAAAGTGTTATTAGTGCTGTGAATGAGATCATTCAGTATGCTTAGAAAATAGCAGTTGATTTGGATTGAGATGAACACGTGTTTGGGTGAAAGACAGAATACGAAAATATTTTGTACACAAGTCTCCTCCATGACACTGCACTACCATCAAGTAAATATGATTAATATTTTATTAGACACAATTCAGTGTGAGAAACACAGCAGGTAGGCAATGCAGTGCGTTGTTAGGAATACAATAGCACTTCACGAACACAAATGAATTCATCTCAACCCTATCGGAGTGTACAGCGTAGACGTACAGTAGACATATAACCCACTTAATAAGAAGCTGAACAACGAGCTGAGCTGTTAGGTATAGCATTTGTATTTGATTAAACTCTGCACTTGATTTCATGTGCTTTATAATTTCTCAACACTTGCATGATTGAGTTGTGAAATTTTACAATGAAAAAATTCATATCTTCATAACTGGCTATCTATGTTCTTATGTCAATCTTGCGCCCACCTTTTTGAACTGCTTGTCACCCTAAACTGACACACACACACACACACACACTTTTCTCTTAGTTTGACAGGCTTTCAGGTAGTAAATCAACACATTGATTGTGGGGGCAGTGGAGCGTCCTGGCTTCTGCTAAAGAGCCATTTTCATTTCACTAGCAGTTTACAACCCCCTCACACACACAACCTTTCTGCCCTCTCCATCAGCATCTATAAACATCACCAATTCCCATGAAGTCTCTCTTGACACGAATCATATTCTCTGATGTGTTTATTCAGGCAAGTTAGTGCGTGGTCTTGGGAGCGCATCTGTTCTGGCAAAATTACTCCATTATTTGAGGAAAGGCAAGATTCATTTCTATGAAAAGACTTAGGGTTGGATGTTGTGCTTGGCCTGTTTGGCTTCTACTTACAGACAACACACAGACTCAGTGGAGCCTGGACTATTATCTTATCAGCCTGTAGTGGTTGGACTTTTGAATAAACACACCTAGACCAGAGTGTTTCACAAGAAAAACTTATGCAACATAAACATTTACCAGATTGTGATTTTTCTTTTTCCATTTGGTTGAGACTAGACGAGTGTAGTCAGACAGGAATAATGAAGGATGCAACAAAAATACCACATTTCGGAGGTTTTTGTTTTTATGTGGGTGGGACGGAGATGTCAGATAAATTAGATACAAAAAACAAACAAAAGTGTCTCATCTTTAGTAACTGCCTGGTCAGGGTTGCAGTGGTTCAAATGAGGCTTCAAGTTTGTTTATATTTTGGAAATTGAACCAACTAAATTCGTTAGATTATACCACAGGCAGGTACAAACAACAATAACAACTCAAGTGGGATAAAAACTAAATAAAATTAATGAAAAAAGAAAATCATCCAGTTCAGATTCATTATGAACTCGGGTGATGTAGCTGAGGTTATGGACTTGTCAGAATTCACAGATCATTGTTTTCCTGTCCCAGTGTTGTCCAGTCTTTTGTATTTCTGTTTAAAAATTCTGCTTCAAGCCGCACTCACTTCGAGTTGCAATACAAATGCAGATACAAATATTTGAGAACTAAACAGATACAGATGGTCCTTATACCCCAAGAAGTGTCCAGACATTCTTCTGGGTGAGAGACGAGTGTGGTGAGAAAAAAATAGGGCTAAAATGGTACAACGGTGTGAGTTTCTGCAAAGGATAACTTGTGTAGATACAATCATTAAAATATCATCCTCATTACACAAACCCCACATGCAAAGTGAGCCCAACACTATCGTTTAGTTAGCACTGAAAACTGTTTCAAACACTGAAAGGTTGGAAGATGGTGTTTCACAGTTAACATGTGTGGGTGAACATGCTGGAGGCATTTCGCCACCATCCTACCACTTCGCTCAGAATGGGCTTGTTAAGCTTGCATAAATGTGTTAAGATGTGGATGAATACATTACCAATGTGAACATTTCTACACCCCAGGCAGTAACTGAAAACTCCAGTGTTTCTCTCTCCTCTCTTATTTTGCTACATTAACTATAAAGCTCAACATGTGGAGGATTTCAGGTAACCATCACTGGAAAAAGAGTAAACAGTATATCCTGAAGCGATGTCGTATACTATCTTGAGCAAAGTAACAAACATTGGTCCAGATGGTTTATTACAAGTGACATGAGGATTGAAAATAGAGCACAGTTCAGTCTAGGGATGTAACACAGTGCTACTATAAGCACCATAGTGCTCCAAACATGCACAGTTGTATTAGAAGTGGGTGTAGCCTAAACCAGAATTAAATATAAACCGTATCACTACATGCATGGAAACACTGGAAAGCACTGTGGGGGTTAGACAGGCATAAATGCCAGTGAAAACTAGCTCCGACAGTTCCCCAAACTCAGCTGCAACAAATGTATGAAATTCTATTTCTCAAAATATAAACAAACTAGTAGCTGAACTTAAACCATGACCCTGAACAGGCAGTTACTAAGGATGAATAAAAAAAAAAAAACACTGAAAATGCATTGCACAGGTCTTTCTTTGTTCCAAAAGTTTTGAACTCAGACTCATCACCAGCAGTAATGCACCCTATATGGCCAAAGGTTTGTGGACACCCGACCATCACCTGTGTGTGCTTTTTGAACATCCCATTCCAAATTTAGGGCCCCTTTTGCTGTTATAATAACCTCCACTGTTCAGGGAAGGCTTTTCACTGCATTATTGAGGTCAGGCACTGTTGTTGAATGAGGAGGTCTGATTCCAATGAACAAGGTCCTGGACCAATACACACTGAAGTGAGACCAATACACACTGAGAAGTTCAATAAGAGCATAACCCCAGTCCCCTTTGAGTTTAAAAGAGGAATATGAAGAAACTGGTGAAATCTGGCAGAGACGGACACGGCCATTTATTTGAGACACAATCCTGGCTCAAGGTTTGGTTTGTTGCTCGAACCATGGATCCGATCTGTAAACTAGTTGACACAAGGACTAATTAAAACGTCTTGCTTAAGGCTGGAGGATTTTCTAATTAGTGCAGTATTGACAAAGCTGTAGTTCCCTGGCTTGCAGCCAGAGCCGAGAGGCTGTGCTGTAGAACCGAGGATGAAAGTCAGGCCTCCAGCTCAATGACAGACACCGAGCTCTGAGCACGGACTGGTGTTTGGACATACGAAGAAAAAAAATTTTTTAATGCACAAATCACTTTAACATTCAAACAGAGGACATGGACAATATCTCATAATGTATGAGGCAGTTGAGCAAATCCTCTTTCATATGCAGACAGGAATCTAACAGCAATTAACCATGTGTGAACGCAAGTCAGAAGTAAGATCACAGGAAAACTGACGTGGTATCTCGTGAGTGAACAGAACCATAGGAACGAACGCCACTGTGTGGCCAAGTGCTTACTCGGCACTATTCATCAGTTCATTACTACTCAGCTCATGTAGTAGCATATTTGCTTAATGCTCTGGATAAGGGCATCTTCTTAATGCTGAAAATGTAAATATTTCAAAGCCACTTGGCATATTTGCTTGGTAACCGCTGTAGTATACTGAAGATTTCGAGTGACTACTAAACTGGGTGATGAGCAATAAAACCAAGGCTACGCTCACATTACTAAGCTGAAGTGACACAAAGCCAAGTCTACCATCCCCTAGACCATTTTTCCCCCCAGGGCCATATGGAAACAATTCCGATCTTTTCTAATCACTCCTGGACCATTTTCATATGTGGTTCTAGACTGGATAAAATGTACTAAAAGTCACCATACGACATGAATGAGAATGGTAAAATTGGAATTTGTGGGGTTTTTTTTCTACCAACAATCATGCACAATAATGAGTATATTCTGTGGAAGAAATGGGAGATTGGTGATTTACTCGATGTTTGGGGATTCGTGGCATTTCCTGGGTCTTAAAGACAGATATGTGTCAGTTGTGATTATGAATGTGTACAATCAACATAGACTGATCCAATCTGAGCAAAAAAACACACAGAGACAAAAAAGGGGATTTGGGCAAAGCAGCTTATAGCCTAAAACACAACAACAGACACACAGTATCATTGCTAATCACATGCTTTTTCTCTTATGCAAGCTCAACAGCGCTAATAAAACCTCAGGCAAGAGCTGCTGCAGCGATCGTCACAGCCGACTGTTTATCAAACCCAGAGGTCAGAGAAGGTAAAAGTGAGAGGATAAAACATGCAGGGTGATTCATGCAGTATTCGGCTGTGGGAGTCGAGCATCTCCAAAAGTCAGATTAATCAGAATGAACCAACACTATTGAAACCACTATTTTTTATAGTGCAACAATCACTGCCTCCACATGGACTTGAAAGGAAGTTGTTTGCTTGTTCTCTACAACTGTGTGATTACAGCTTTTCTGTTTAAGTCTGTAAATAGTCAGACCCTTTTAGAAGAAACTTAGCTCCCTCTCTGGCTTTTCTCTCTTTTTCAGCACAAAAAGCTTGGCTGCTAGAGGCTGAGCCTCGAGGTGAAAACACACTCCGGCTCCATCTGCAACTCAAACAGCTTTCCCACTCTATGTTCACTAAAGTAAGTGTGCGTGTGCTTGGTACATGGCTGTAGGCTATGCACTCGGCTCCAGGGCCACATTGTACACAGAAGGAAAGACAGACAGAGATAGAAGAACAAAAAAGCATCCACTCAGACGTTTGTATTTTAGAAAATGAAGAACAAATTCCCTATCAATCGTTGAGAAAAAAATAAATAAATAAACACACCAAAAAAACCCCCAAGTTTTGAGAAATAAAACAAAAGCATACAGGATTCAGGACAAACCAGGCAGCGAGTGCTTAGCTTAATTTCTGATGTTTAAAATAGATTGATGCAAGCGATCTTCATGTCGGCCTTTAGCAAAACCATGAGCGCTAATCACGTCTCCATTTCAATGAAGAAGCAGCATATGCTATAAAACCAGCACAAGAAGCCGGAATATTAGTCAGGCAGGCTGAAATGTAGCCAAATGCCCCCTGGTGCAGTCTCTCTCTCTCAGTCTCTCTCTCTCTCACACACACACACACAGCCAGAGGATTGTGGGGGTAATATCAGATGGAATCATTTACACAACTGCCCATAGTGGCGACACCTCAATCATGCTTTACCAGAAACACAAAAGATCCAAAAATGCAGTCGTTACAACATGTTAACTAGCTTCTTCATTCAACCCTCAACAAATAAAGCGTGAAGCCTTAAAGCCTCGTGTCTCTAAACAACAAGAGGAGGATTTGGCTTAAAGTAAAAAATCCACCCTGAACTACTTGCATGTTGATTTTTATAGTTAAATGTGATTGCAAAGTTTTATTTTGAAATTCTGAGTCGACTTTAGTTCTTTCATCGACATGTTGGTCTGTTTTCCCTTTGATGAATGGTTTGTTATACATTACCCAAAATGCCGTTCGACTAACCACTATTAGAGGTGCCAGTGGGATTTCAGTCCTTGCTTTAGCTCTCCATCGAAAGACAGTGCTGCAACAGCACTTTAGACCTGAAGTCTGAAATCATGAGAAATGCATGTGCACTATTTCTGTGCCATTTCAATGTGATCTCGTCGCCCAAGCTGAGAAAAAGAAGAAACATGTCTGCCTTTTCCAGTCGTGAAAATTTTGTATGGTTTTTCCGTCATATTGCTGTGATGCATTCTGGAATGTTGAATCCAGTGTTCGTTGTCTCCACTACTTCCATTTCTGAATTCTCATTAATATGACTTTAAATGTAGCTGGAATATGGCGAGTAAGAAAAATCTGATTTTATTATGTTTGAAAAGGTGTTCTCCAGTTAAATGCAATCAAACCTGAACTAGCAATATCACCTTTTGCCAGGAGTGTAACATACAATCGCAATAGCTTCATGCAGGAAAAAACGAAAACGCAGTACCAACCAACAAATTAACACCAGAATCACAAAATACATTGGAAATAGATGAATATAAACCCATTTAATGTGTTTTAGTGCGGAGTCAGTCTAGCAAAGGTCTAAAAGGTCTCAAATCTGGGTCAAGACATGTGGAGTTTGTCTTCTTCATGAAGTGCGAGTTGTTCACTGTTCAAACGGATGACTATGATGAGTCGTATGAGTAAAAGTGTAAAAGAGCAGGGCAGTGAGCGCATGCAGCAAAGAAACAGAGAGAGTTTGAGAGCGTGAGATTGGAAGGAAGAGAGTGAAGTGCTAGTCTGTGACTTGGATTTAATATTTTATAAAATCACCCGCGGGGCATTTCACAGATCAGTGTGAGACTGTGCCCAAGCCTGTGCCAGAGAGAAAGTTAAAGAGCGAGAGAGTGAGAGAGAAAGCAGAAAGAACAGATCGTGTGAAAGTGATGAAGACATAATGACAGAATGAGCAAGGACTAAAAGTTAGATCAGCGAGAAGAAAAAACAGGAGAACAAAAGGAAGAGGGAGCAAATTAAAGCGATCTGTAGTTTCTCGACACCCTCGGTCTACTTAAGCCAAGTGTGTGCTGCGCTGTGTGAAATACACCCTCCATTGGTTGCCTGGGCTGTTGGCCATGCTGCAGGCACACATTACCTCTCTTAATGGGCTTCTATTTCAGCTGCAGAAAGGAAGCCAATAACCTCTCAACACTAATGGATTAGACTACATGTACACAAGGTCTGTAGCGAATTATTACTCCGACTAGAGCGATTCCCAAAGGATCAAACGCTCTGGAAACAGGAGGAATACAACAGTGTGATTAAACCTTGCAGAATATGAGGAGCTGTAGAATGAGGCAGTATTGTTCCAATCCCGTTTAAAGTTTCTTGGTTGTCGGACCAATTACAAAAAGGTTCAAACAAATAAATTCTGTTTAATTAGCAGTTTTTTCAGGAAAGAGACTAAAAATAAGTCGTCATTGCTCGCAAGCTTTTCTTATTTAGCCAAGATTAACAAGTAAGGCAATTAATTTCCTTGAGATGGGCATCTTAAAAGCACCGAAGGTCCGACTTTGTTGCTGGAGCTTAATGTTTTTCAGTGATGTAGGTGAGAACTGAGGGGCAACGTTAAATGTGAAGGAGAAACTATATTCACAGCATTAGAACATATTTGACAGGGGTATGGAGGTAAAACGTGGGGTACATCTTGGAGAGAGAAAGATGATCAGCAAACCGGCATCCATGTGTCATTTTAACGTGTTTTTAACGGTCAGCACTGTCACAATATATAGCAATTAGGAAAATCAGAACAATCCTTAAAAGCATGATTAGAAAAATGATTTGCATGCAAGCGACACAATATGTCTAGGTTTAGTTGAAACTTGTTTTGGAGTTATGATATTCAGAGGAAGGCTGACCTCCTCCTCCTCAACATTACCATATCCTGGGGTTAAAAAGGGAAACACAAATGCACGATTTAGAAATAGAAGCGCAATGCGACTATTTTGGTCCATTTTTCTTCTTCTTCTTCTACGTTGGCCTGTTCAATGAACTATCTTCCCGTTTATATGTTAATAACCTGCACCTGCCTCCACTGGATACCTCCATAAAGAAGTCAGCGAGCCATGCTTTTCTGAGTGCACGATGTGCCACACATGTTTGCACCATAAAGAGAAAAAAAAACAAACGTTTTTTACTTATTGTACAGTCTCTATTATGGATGTCAATTTACACAAACAGCTATCATTTAAATTAGTAATTAATTATTTGTTATCCTTAATACTGCATGATGCGTCTACTGCAGAGGCATATAACCATGCATGACAGGGCGTGAAAATCTTCAGCTTCGTCACCCAAATGGAAAGGATTTAAAAAAAAAAAAAAAAACTAATACGCTAGTAGGATTGTAAAATGAATCGATGTGATTAGGATCATTTGGTAAAATTATATTTATTGAGTGTATGCGAACCTATTCATATTGAGTGGGTCCAGGTTGTTTTGGCTATTTTAAGTTTGTTATTTTCTTCCGAAATGTGCAATGTCGAAGCGGTGTACTTTTGTTCATGAATGTCCATAACGTGTTACAGGCCTACACCATTTAGTTATTACTGCTTGATAACAAACTTCCTGCTTGAAGTTGAGATTTACATACCTTGCATGGATAACATCTCACTATTTATATATATTCCATGTTCTGAAGCTAATCGTACCTGTTAGATCAGAGGTTCCCAACCTTTTGTAACTAAAGATCCCCCCCAAATATTGGAGGAGTATAATGGTAGTGGTATAATGATTATCTATTCTACATAAAATCGAACTATCTATAACCGAATCTATAATCTGTTTTGAGAGAGAGATTTTTTTTGCTTTTGTACTTTTTAAAAATAATTACTTTCCATAACATTTATAAAACTATATAACGGACAGCTGTTGATCATGAATGATATAAAATGTGTCTGAATACTATAACTACTTTGAACTAGAGAACTAAGCTGTAATAGCGTGGACTACTTTACATGTAAACCATGTTGCATTCCATTCGTCTTACATTCTAAAAACATTCACATATGAATGATGTAAGCTGGAACAAAGGGTGCGTTTTGTTATCAATGACATTGTTAAATCGATCAGTTGGACACCTGCGCTTGCTTATTTTTGCATTCATGTCCATATCAGATGCCGTGCGATCACCGGTATGTGCTGCTCTGGTTCTCAGCCCCTCACTGAACAGAGCAGACGCAGAGAGAGGTGAGAGTGCAGTGGGAAAGCAAGACCTGGCACTTGCAGGACAGAACTGGCCACGTTTGGAAAGTTGCTAAGGTTCGTCCAAAAAGTCGCCAGGCCCGTTTTCTAGCCAAAAAAAAAAAAAAAAGTAGTCACTAAAGGGGTCTAAGAAGTCGCTATGTTGACAACACTGGTCTGCACTGACAGTTAGATAAAAGGCAGGCTAAGCTCCGCCTCTTCCCAGCAAAAAGAAAATACAGAGGGAGAGGGAATGAGGGGTTTTTCATTTATACACATTGTATTTGAAAAGCAAGAAAATACACAGAGTACACAAATGTAAATGGGAAATGGCGCACTTGTAAATGTTACCCTGTCTGTGTTTTTTTCTTGAAAACAATTTGTGCCCCCCTTCCAATCTACCATGCCCCCCCAGGAAGGCGCGCCCCCAGTGTTGAGAGGCACTGCATTAGATGATATGCTAATCCATTTCGGAATCGGTTCTTGACGTGGTGATGTACTCTGGCTGAACGAAATTGAACGGCTCTCGAAAACCATCACCTTCGATGACGCAGATAGGCAACATGTCATTTGCAATCATTTTACACAGTCATTCAGTTATTCCTTCTGCCTTTTGGGCTCGGAGACTGCTGGATGCACATTTTTCAAATGATCATGGTGCTCGTTGTTATATTGCATTTTAAAACACAATCACAATGTCTGCAATTAACATTATTTCCATTTAAACTTAAATGCTCACAAACGTAACCACGGCACGCTCGCTTAATTTTTCCACGATTTGCGCATGACCCACACACGCCTCAAAACTACACACTCTAGTGATGACCTTGCTTAATCGACCATTGAGAAGTTTTATCAAATATATTATTAATGACAATTCACAGATCGTCGATTAATCGTTAGCATCATTGGTCCCAGTAAACACTTTACAACTCTACATAATTACTCCCTACTTATTCTATTCTTGTCGAGACCATTTTTATTCACACTATGTTCTCAACAGTTTACTAGATTTTACTATGTCTGTGGTAATTTATTATTTTTATTCTATTTTTATTGCGTTTGTATATCCTTACTTTGTTGATGGTCTGTTCATTGTTGCACTGTGTGATGAATAACTAAGAAAAAACATGGGGTGCTGTTGAGCTGCCAATGGAGTAGGATACGAAGTTGGAGGCTCCTGCTGATTTCGATTAAAATTGTAATTAACTTGCGCTTTTTGGTCATACAATAGATTTTGACCTATTCTACTCCGTTATTTTGTTTGCACATTTAACTTTGTGGTACGTTAGAATGTCTGGAAAGAACACGAAAGCTCGTGGTACTATTCAGACACAACTGAGGCCTAGTCTACGTGCCTCGAGCAAATCGCCCTCTTCCTTTGAATCCGCCTCTTTGCGCGTTGATTCTGACTTCGCCGGCCTCAGGCTTGAGTTGCTGGCTTTGCTGAAGAAAAAACATTTCGCTACATCACATGTATGTAATGTGTCTGTGACAAAGAACTTTGAACCTTGACCCTAATAATTACATCTGTTATGAATAATATTCACAGTAACCGGAAGATCGTGAGATCATCTCACCTGTGGAGAGCCAAGGGACTAAAATTGACCATGCTCTAAGGATGAGCATCATTAACCAATGGTGGGTATCTGGGAATTGATATATGTGGAAGAAGGCGGAGTGTGTTACGCTGCCCTGTGACACAGCATGAGCAGCAGTTTGAAAAGATGTGGTTGGCTGACTTGACACGTGTTAGCTTTAAGAATTTAAAGTTAAGCATCACAAGGTAACTTATCGTTCTACCATTCAGTCGGGTTAAGCCAGATTTACACTGGAAAATTGTCGGCGTACTGGACATTGTAAAAATAATTCTTCGTTAATGAGTTGAATTTGGAAGTCTTACAACGCAACATGAGACAAGCTCACCGAGTGTCGCTGTTACGAAAGGCAGTCGATGGTTCTGAGATTAAAAGCATGAGCTTTACCACTGTTATGACGATCTTCTTAAAGCTACCAACAGGAGGATGGTGTAGAAAGACATGAAACACTCAGAAGAGCTACAAATGTGGCAATGGTGAAATTAATCATGTGGGGTATTAAAGAAAATCTCTATGAAGGTCCTCATTAGGGGATTTATCAAATAAATGCTCATGGAGAACATGTTATCAAACAGGTTGTTATAGAATTCGCCCAAGGTGAACCTTGGGTGTGACAAGTTATTACCTTAAACGCCTGCTGAAAACCAGCTTTAGTTGCAAAACAAAGGAACTTCAGAAAGTTCATATAGCCTCAATGTGCTTCTAACTAAAATGGTCAACAAGTAGGCTTGAATTTCAAAATGCGACTGTGTAAAGTCAAGCATGCTTGGAAAAGAGCGCGGAACATACGCACTTCTAAAAGCCATGACTGGTAATGTTTAAACCGAGCTCCCGTGTGAAAAAAGGACGCTTTGGTAGAGCTCATTACAGGCTCCGTGTTTCAGTGTGCCTTTGGTATTCCGTGGCTGTCCCTTCCCCCACTGCCGTCTCCCTTGCCTCAGGCTCATCTGGCAGAAGGGGAGGTTTTAATTGTGGCTATAGAACTCGGCGCGCTTTTTTGCCTGTAAGCGAGCCCTTGCTTCGGTGGCTGAGAGAACTTGCTTTAGTGATACTGGGTGCAGTCCATCCCTCCAGGCTGCTTTTAATGGCTCCTCTCCCCCCTCCCTTTCATAGCCAGCCTCAGATAGTTTTCCATGTTATGCCTTGTTAATTCTGCTGCAGGGAAGGGCAAGCGTACATCTCTCCCTCTTTTTCCCTTTCTCTACCTCATCGCTTTGCTGTCTCTCAATCCCCCTATTTTTCCCCTCCTTGTTGATCATCTGCCCTAACTAAATCAAAGTTAATGGTAAAAAGCAATGCTCTAAAAAGATCTGAAAAAAAAAGTCGACGCATACCAGCGTGTATTATTCTACAGTCGTTAAAGATGAAAGGGTGCGATCCGAGCGTGTACCAGACAGCGCATTCACTAAATCCTCCTCCCTTCTTTTTTGTGTCATACCCTATTCTGTTCTTCCCAGAGTTTTTTCTACTCTCGTCTCAATCCTTCCTTACCGCAGCCCCTCTGGCCTCCAAAGTGGAAAGGACATGTTAATATGCAGCTCTGTGTGCAGTCATGCCGCAGGCTTAGTCTGGTATTCAGGCCCACAGCCATTTGGCAGCTTTTATTAAAGTTGGGCCTAGAACTCACCTCTGAGGAACGCGCTCATCACCTGCTCTTTGACTAATCCATCCCCAGGCTCTGCTTCAGGCCCGCCCTACAGCCTCAACGGCTCATCAAGTCTAAGATAGCAGCTCTGTTCCGGACTGGCAATCAGACAGAAAACACCCAGAGGGCTTGGGGCTTGAACAAAGGGCACGGCAAAAATACCACCTTTGTTTGAATGCACATGCAACCAAGAGGATTTCGTTCCCAGGGTTCGTAGTTCTGCGGATCATTTTGAATGCCTAGCAAGTCAAGAAATCGTGTTAAAATCTGTTAAATGGTGGTGATTATGTCTTCAGGATCGTGGCAAGTTCACTCACCTTCACTTAGCACTACACGATTCTGTCTGTCAGAGCTTTTGTCCTCCACATAGCCTCACGATTACACTATAATCAGCCATTCCAAAGAACCAGGAAGCTGCAGTAGAACAGTCGAGCCTTCATAGTGCAGCTGGCCACCTGGCAGGCTAGCTGATGCTTCAGGCCACACAGACCCTCAGGCGCATAACTGCGGAGATGAAATGTCTGACTGGCCCCTTCAGAGCGGCCTGAGCTACAGCCCTCGAGGCCAGTGCTGACCTCTTTAGAAAAGTCACATTCACCTAACTTATAGTAATGGTTTATTTTTGTTCATATTCGATATTATTGTATATTTCT
>JAOUWY010000054.1:13126870-13139671 GCA_025728095.1 Prietella phreatophila | reverse complement strand
GGGTGTCCCCTGTCTTGTGCCCCGCGTTCCCTGGCATGGGATCCAGGCTCCCCACAACCCTGTGTAGGATAAAGGGTAATGAAAATGAATGGTGAGAAGAATATTCCCTTGAGAAGTTCGTGGTTGTCTGCCAGGGGGGCATTGCTAGTGCAGTTAGAGTGGTGTTTAATAGCAGGAAAGAATTTCAGTGATTCAAACAACAACAACAAAAATCAAGGCCTTTTTTTCCCCACTCACAGTTTTACAACAACAAAAATCAAGACCTTTTTTTCCACTCAGTTTTACAGCCACACTCAATGTCATATTGCGTGGTAGCGTAGTAGGTGCAAACCCTGGATTCAAAATTCCAGCAACACAAATTTCAGCTGTGCTGAGTTACGGTAGAGACTTGACTTGGCTAGAGACCGATCTACGAGACGATGAGTGCAATGCCATGGATGGTAGTATTAGCAAGAAAGTGGTAGCTCTGGAACCTGATCTGTTTGAGCACAGATGAGGAGCACAGTGAACAGATGAGGAGGTGAGAGATCTGGATAAAGCACTAATGCACTGCGGCATCACTCTCTTCACATAGAGGTGGAGCAAGAGCTAAATCCCACTGCGCCACTCTCAGCGTGCAGTCGAGCAGCATTGTGGGTAATGTAGGAGACCAAAGTGCAAAAATAAATCTTGGATGCTATTGAAGGTTGCATCAGTTATAAACACTAATATGCAAGTTGTTCAGTTTTTCATTTAACCCCCAAACTGTTATAAACCTGAAACACTCACAATCCTGTTAACCAAAGCGATAAGCTCCTCCTCCTCTTTCTTCCTCTGGACAAAGTGAGCCTCGATCAGGGCCTGCAACTCAGCCAGGTCCTTCTCTTGACGTTTACGATGGATGTCCTAAAACACACACAGTTTGGTTCGTATTAGAATGGTTTTTGTATTTCTAATATAGGACACCCTAAATGTTGAAACTTACATCAAAATCTACTTTATCCCCCTCAGGAATTTTTGGTGCTTGAATATTCTGCATAAACCTGTAAAATCAGAGCTCCCATAAATTAATGTGTTCAGACACTTCACCTTGTATGTCGTTAAAGTGTAAAGAGGAACTCACTTAGGTTTGGATTTTGAGTCGTCCACTAGACAAAACAAAAACAAACAAGCCCATGAGAAATATTATATAAGTAGTTTGAGTTCATGCCAGGGTTCTACATGCCAGTTTGGAGGGTGTGCTCAGAGGGTAGTTTGGAGGATTGGATGTCAGGTTTATTGAAGGATAAAGATGCAAAGGCACATTTCTCACATGCACACAATTTATTGTCTATAAGCCAAATATGTAGAGTGGAACCATACCTTCCTCCCTGTTGGAGAAAAAAAAAAGCAAAAACAAATAGAAACAATGGTCCTGTTATTACTCAGGAAATGATATACTGTATATGTTAGTCAATATTTACATACTGTTCACATTTGTTTAAGAGAATATCCGCACTTATGGAGAGTCAATTTAAGGTTTTTTTTTTTTAAAAAGGAAAATATAAACTGTAAATCTCCTTCAAATCACTGAGACTGTAATTAAATATAAATTAGTCATTTTGTTGCTCTCTAGACTACTTGCAACATGTTTCATGTGTAACTTTACGAACTTTTGACACAAAATAAATAAAAGGAAACTAAACCAAACTTAATTAAAATTATTTTTTTAAACTAGATATTTTTTGCCGTGATTTGTTTTTTCGTTTGTTTTACAATGAAAGGTTTCTACTTCTGAAATCAGTTGTACCATGCAACAGTCCTGCAAGTCATGAATGTGGGGGATTATTTTATTATTATTTCTCATGGTATTCCCATATATGGACAATATTAAAATAGTATTTGTAATGTGATATTTAGGAAAAAGTCAAATGATAATTTAGCAATTTTAAGTAATAATAATAATAATAATAGTAATAATAATAATAAAAACATCTATAGAACCTAGATTCATTTTGAAATAATTGTTGCATGAAAGTGTAAAGAATGAGCTACTCACTGGACCTCCTCCTCCACAACCTCATCAGTGTCAGCCATGTCTGTTTGCAATTACTGCCTTAAATACATGAGAACAAAATTCACAATACACACTGAAATTCACCTAAATAACCCTACATCAATCAAAAGCTTTTCACCATTTCAAAATATGTATGTCTAGCACATTTAATTACAAATTGCAAAAACACACACACACAAAAATAATCTAGTGAAGAAATTCCAACCCAAATGAGTTTAGAATTTAGCTAACAGAAATTCAGATGTTTATCAGTATAAAAACATGTTGTACAATAAAAAGTTAGTGATGTGAAGTGGAATTAAGCTTACTGAGCTTCCAGAGGAGAAGCGGCTCTGATTTGGAGTGTGTCGTTGAGACAGGTGGGCCCTGCCGTCAAAGTTAACACACTGTACACCATGTGATCAGAACGCCTTTCCACATTGGTGTGTGCTGAAGGCCTTGCTCTATTGTTAGACTGCAAAGGACTTCCAAACACGAGTCAAAGAAATTCTAAAACCTCACATTCTGCTTGTCTGACCTTTTTTCCCCTCCTGCCTCTCGTTTGAAATCCTATCTGTGAGAATGGTTAGGATTCATACGTCTCCTCTATTGTAGTCCTGAAGTTCAGATCTCAAGTGTAAAATGGCTGAAAGGACAAGCAATATGACAAATCAAATGAAGACAGAAGACAGCTTGTAATGAGAATCTTAATAATCGAATTTATTTGTTACACTTTGGTACATGATACAGCCAGGACACTCAAGGACATTCTTTTCTATATTAGGAATCTGATTTAATAAGGCACTAATAAGATTATCCAAGATCAGAATTCACAGTGCTTGTATAGCTGATTTGTATGTTGATACTCAGAGGCTGGTTTAAACGTGATGTGTGCTAATAAAGCATGATGATTTGCATACTCTATTAATTCATAGAGAGACCAGCAACCTGATAAACTATTCAATGAAAGAATAAAAAGAATCGTTCAACCTTTAAAGTGGCTAGTATGGCAGCATCATATTCAAAACTGTGAATACTGTGAATGCTACATTGGACCTAAAAGCTGAATTTTTAGCAGTGCTGTGCAATGCAGTGATCTGAAAAAAAGCCAAACTCTGGACAAAAGACAAAACTGAACATCACACTCTTCGTTACACAGGTACATTTAGCATGATGCTCTGAAACAAATGTTGTATTGCTTGAAAGAATAGTGATTACCACTGACACTTATATGAAAATACAGCAAGCATCCCTACATTTTTGGTAACAAATTTACTCTATAAAGCACACAATACAATGAAACACAGAACCATGCACGTAGACCCAGTTATCACCTCATCACTTATGGATCTGATCACAATAATAAATGGATGGGAAATTTTAGATATACAAGCGGAAATGAAATAACCTTTTAGGAACCATTTTTGAAGAATGTAGGGGGGGGGGGTTGTGATTTTTAATTGCGGAAACCATTTTTCCTGGAAGTGTGGAACAATGCAAGAACCTGGTGGTCAAATGCTATATGCTGATTTCCATCTTTCTCACGATGCAGCTTTCTCAGATTTTTGTCACTGTTAAGTGTAAATGCATGTGGTTAAAATCTCAACAGAATAAAACCCAGATACATTAAATGACCAGGTGTAAACAGGATCTCAGATAAAGGCGTACACATGCTTATGCTGTTGTTATTACATTTTTTTTAATAATTATTCCAAGCATTATCATTTTTATTTTATACACAATTGGAGGATATGAAAGTATAAAAAGTATGCAGTATGCAGCGATCTTGTCTCGTTTCAAAAGCTCATTGTCTGCTTTGGTGTTTACTTCCTTGTACCTGTAGAACAAACAAAGAGGAAAATGTTACATGTCTTATTAAGCGTGCCTGCAATTACATGCAGATCAAGTAACCCAGCCACCTTGACACTGTTTCAGGACACGCAGATGATTCGTGCACCATGAGGTCGAAGGTCACACAGGTCAATGCCAGTGTGATGGACAGAGCACTCTTTAGAAATCTCTCACCTACCTCTGGTGACGGAGAAGCTGAAAATTTGAACAACAACAACGCCTGCACACAGAGGTAGCACACCGACCTCGGGTATTTATAGTGGGTGATATTAATTCCAGTGAGCAGTATACTGTACATCTCATCCAATCACAGTGGTAACATACATGGCTGTAATGCAGCATTAGGACAGCTGCAGCGGGGAATGTGATACGTCACCCACTGCAGCAGTGTTGTGCTGGTCTGTGTAGCACCGACGTGCTTGACCTGCCACTGGCCTGCTATGTCCCATACAGACCAGGAGGCAAGGCCACGTCTGTAAATATAGTGCTGTGTGGCATTCAGAGCAGGACAGCAAGATTTACATAGACAGGAGTGTGTGCTGTCTATCAAAGATGCTCCAGAGACATTGCTGCTATCTTGCTCTGGAGCATCTTTGTGTTTCTATGACCAAATCCTTGAAAATGGGTCGTAGTATGATAACTGTCAATGAATCAGTTTTGCTGCATTATTTTCAGAATGGAGGGAGATGAAAATCCATCCATTGATTGCTCATTGCAGGGCACAATCACACACTATAAACAACTTGGAAATGCCAGTCAGCCTACGAGTCGTGGCTTTGGACTGGGGGAGGAAACTGGAGCACCCGCAGGAAACACCCGAAGCACGGGGAGAACATGCACGCACACAGGGTGGAGGCGGGTTTCGAACCCCCGACCTCGGAAGTGTGAGGCAAACATGCTAAGCCACCATGACCTCTTTTCTGTTAAACCTAACCCCAGTCACTCAGCCTATATGCACATCAGCTTAAAATATGAATGATTCTTTACACACCAGTTGTCTGTCTTTTTTCAACAATACATTTACAATCGATTACCATCAACAAGAATTAATTCATAATTGTTGCCTTGATTCATATAAATTGATGCACTGGTCGAAATTACACCCCGAATGAATCAAGTTACTGAACCCCCATTCAATGATCTTTTAATCAAAGTACCCCTTTACCAAACTAAATTATTTTTATGAAAAGGGTAAAAGTGAAAAACATGAGGCAAATGTAAAAAAATAAAAATAAAATAAAGCAAAGAATTGAATGCTATAAAAAGGTATTCAATGAAATTATTAGGCATGATAGTTCAATTCTGCCTAAATTCTGATTGATCGGAAGATTTACATTCATTTTCTGGCAGTAGTGCCGACTATAATTCAAATCATTCAATCAGGTTTATATTAATGCACTCATTCTGATACATTATAGTTTCTATAGTAACAGCTCATAATTTAAGCCTGATAACCAGTTTAAAAAGCATGTTATTTTTTTAACAGAGAAAACATTTAATCATGGATATGATGATGAATGCGTCTGTAAGGAGACCTTTCCTGAGTCTACACTTTGTAAAGATCAGAGGCATGTTTATAAAGTAGGTTTTCTTCAGGACAGAGGAGTTTGTGGTTCTTCACTAACAAGCTGCATTTTTGTCTGTCTTATTAATTTACTAACTGTTATTAACTGTGTTATTAAACTACATTAAATACATTTTAGAAAGAAATATTATTACTATTTTCATTCCCCCCCACTTAGTCATGATTTCCCTTTCCTATTAAGGAACCATTGTAATAAGTACATGTGCCCCAACTGAAAATCACTGATGTAGGCGATACAAACTGAAGAGATAATAGGAAAGGTCAAAGAGTCAAATGCGAGTCAGTGATTCACAAACAGGATTATATAATATAAGTATATAAGTATGCTATGTTCCTTAATGTCACTGAAGTTTAGTATTTTATTTTTTTTAATTAGTGTATTGATTTATTTTTGATCTAGGAAGCTGCATGTGGTGTACATTTAATTTAAAGTAAAGCTAAAGCAAAGATATATCAGTGGTCCTTAAAGCGCAATTATGTACCTTAAATAGTTTTTGAAGTTACACTATATCAATGCTTCAACATGAAAGATATATTCAAATGGTACCACCTCAGTGAAAAACTAAAATACAACATGGTAACGTAATGTCTATCAGCTAAATGTAAGTACCCAGCTGACAAAAAATAGGTCCCCAGGACATCCCCTAAATGGCTTCTACAAACGTCCCCTGAACGTTCATATGTAGGGTCCCCTTGACGTCCTACGGACATTGAAGGGGAGGTTCACAAGATGTCCAGCGGCCAATCGGGAAGTTTAGGGGACTTTCATTGAAATGAACACATTCAGTAATGTTATGCTTTACGTTATGACCCTGACGACAGGGGAAGTCCCATCTGCCGGGTAATAACAGTAGACAGGAAGTATAGTGTCTAGTACTATATACAGTATGCATATTATAAAAAAAAATATTGACACTTACCATTAGTAAACGGTGTTGTCTTAAGTCCAAACCCCTTGAATTAATACAACACAAAAAAGTGTCATAATATACAATAAGTGAGAGTGTAACAAAATGCTCATCATCACAGCATTGAAGCGTCACTGCACTGCATTACAATATATTAATGCTCAATATTTTCAACACAACAACAAGCATTGTGGCAGTGCTCCACAAAGCACGTTACACACTGAGCAGACATGCTTGTGTGAAATAGTGCATGTGTTTGTTTATATATCTGTATCTGTGTGTATTTCTCTGTAGCCTGATGATTGTCTTCAATAAAATGGTGATGGTTTTATGATAATTTATCAATCTTTGGTGACTAGGAAGAACCAAATAAAACTGTAAAACATATATACAGTATGTGTATCCTCTGTATACAGTACATGTTTAATGTTAAATGTTTCTATCATTGCAACAATAGTGTAAATTCTGTTTTCTAATAAACATTAAACTTTATATAAAATTACCCTGGCTCTTACACCTCTACTCTGTGCACTTTGCTTCTCTAGAACTCAATTAAAAGATCTCGTATGGTAGCACTACTTGTATTGTTCTCTGCCTGATACATCACTTTGCTCGTATTTCCTCATTTGTAAGTCGCTTTGGATTAAAGCGTCTGCTATATGAATAAATGTAACTGTCAATGTAAACTGATATAAGTGAAATGATGTAGTGTTGTTTTCCACACTCCTGCAGTACATACTTACGTCATTAGCCTTTCCTCCAGGCTTTGTATCAGTGATTTTGCTAAGTGCATCAAATGGAATCAGCATTAAAAAAAAAAAAGCAGACAGAAACCAAAAATGGGTTTTCCATTTTTGTATATGATGTGCAGCATGCAGCAGTATGTACACACGTGCACAGCTGTGCTTACCTTGGAAGGGGTGGAGCCCTTGGTTTCCCACAGGCCGCGTGTTTTAGACACATCAGTTGGCTTTGGTTCCTACAGGACACACAATAATTGATTGCATCACCATCAGGTTTCAAGCAATGACACTTTACTCTAAGGTCCACAAAGAAGCATATGTTAATACTTATAAGATGTAGAGACTTTGTAATGAAGAATAAATACATGCAGTAGTTCTTATTAAATCAGAAAATAATAAAGAATACAGTACATTAGCAGCCTTTGAGTCTTATATGACTTGCTATTAATAATCATAAGTATTAACTTCTTGTTCATGAATTCTGCGAATTCATACCATGACTTACGGATTTATAACACATCGTACAGTTTTTGTACACGACTGTGAGTTAATGAAAACGCCAGTCTATTTAAGTAAAAAAAAAAAAAACCCCTCACATTTCACAATGCAAAGTTGCTCTGAGATCACATGATCCCAATGACACCAGCGCTTTATCAGTGTATATAAACGGTTATGATGATCTTACAGGATGTCAATCCATTCAGTCACACATAAGAACTGTAGCATATGCTAATAAAAACAATTATTAAGGGCAAAATTTGCTACAGCTGTGACTTTAGAGCCTTGTATTATTTCTATTTCTAAGCTATCCTGTGTAAGGGTTTAGTTTACAATCGGGTGTGCTGGAAAACAAATATTCAAACGTGCATTAGCTTATAATTTGAGTTAACCTAGATTGTTATGTTTTGTTTTTTTAAAAAAAAAAAGACATTTAATAATGTAAATGATTTTTAATAATACTGTAAATCATGATATTAATAAACAGAATCAGATAAGATGTTAACGATGTGAATATAAATCACTTGGGTGTTAATATCTATGCATCGTTATTTCCTGAGGTTTAAGGATTGGTGCATGTATTAATTCATCATTATGAAAGTATGAATATACTGATTATCTGTGGATATTATGGTAAAGTTTTACCGACATGTCATATGTTGTTTTGTTTTTTCCTTCTCACATGACAGCAGCTTTACCTTATCAGGATTGAGAGTTCCAGTGTAATACATGCATAAACCATTAGAGGGTCCTGCTGCATTATGTAGAACGATAGTTAAACCGTGAGTATGGATTCACATCAAGAGGACAACATACATTTATAAGCCACATTGTCCTTATAAAAGCTATATGGTGAAAAGCTATATGGTTCAAAAAACAGCAGATTAGCCTTAGCAAGTCCTGAGAGAGTTCCAAGTGGCCATTACTTTCCTAAATGTATAAGTCTAGAGACAAGCTGATTAATAACAGGGTTATTTAAAAGGAATTTCTCTCTGGTTTTATATTTCATTTAGAGCTCATGTATCATGTCAGAGACTGAATCTCCGACAAGACTGTCCTGCTGTGGACGTATAGTGTGTGTGTCCAGACTGTGTGTCAGTAAGATCAATGGTGTTGTGCTACAGGTTCCAGTTACTCCACTCTATAAGCGTACCATTCATTTCCCAGCTTCTCATATTTGTTACAACTTTAAGTGCCTCTTCAGATCTGATCCCGAATCTGGTAAAAGCAGCTTAAAATAAATAGAACCCAAGTGTGACTTATAGCTGGAGAGGAAGACACTTCTAGGAGAAAGGTTGGATTCCTGCCACAGGGCTACGGAGGGGGGAAACGCTCCAACTGCCTGACCTGAGACTGACTTCCACACACACTATCATCTATCCTCATTTTAGTGCACTATGGGCCTGGATTCTTCTCAGGTCTAAAGAGAAGAAAAATACATGCTCATATTAAAACATATTAAACAAAAGTTTAAAATCATTATCTTATAATTGCTACCTTTTCTCAGAGGAATTAGTCATTCATCATGTCCACTAGGTGGTGATACGTCACCATGTTGCGTGTTCATTGCTTGAGGAGTCTTTACTCCTATTTAGTCTCGATACAACAAAAATGTATTTTTGTTCATCACAGGGCACCATGCACACATATTCACACATACTCTATGACAATTTCCTGTAGCATAGCCAATCCAGCTTGCCTTTTGGACAGAGACCCTGGAGGAAACCAGAGACCCCAGAGGAAACCTGCACGAACTTGCAACACTCAATGCAGACTGGTGCACCACTTTATGGAGAAGCCAGTGATCCTGACCTTTCTGCTTTCTTTCACCTTCCTGATCCATCCGGATGCCCTACCTCTGGATGGAGCTCTCTTCAGCTGGAGGCTACAGCCTGGAGATTGCTTAGGATGGTACCGTATGAAGTACCATGGAAATGGTTTTGGACCTCACTTCCACATGGACATTCTCACTGTGGTTGCTGGGACTACGATTTCTGCTATGGCCTTAGGACTGCAATTACCACATGCAGTTTTGCACAGCGGACTAGTTCAACAAAAGAGACTTCATATAAAAACCATAATGGACTTTCTTTTACTTTTGCACTATCCGCTGTTACCCAGATGAGGATTTGTTCCCTTCTGAGTCCGGTTCCTCTCAAGGTTTCTTCCTCATATCATCTGTGAGAGTTTTTTCCTGCCACCGTCACCACTGGCTTGCTCAATAGGGATAAATTCACACACTTAAAATCTGTCTGTGTTTATACGTTTCTGTAAGGCTGCTTTGAGAGACATTGTTAAAAGTGCTATACAAATAAAACTGAATTGAATTCTGATGCCCGAAGACTGGACAGTTCAGCTTAATAGATTTAAAATATAATAAAAAAAAATAAAAAACTACTCACAGGTTTGCCTCCTGCAGGTTTTCCTAGTGCTGGAGCCTTCATCTCTGGGGTCTTTTTGTCAGTGGACTTTGTTTCAGGGGTCTTTATATCCAGAGGCTTTTTCTCACTCGACTTTGTCTCTGTGGGTTTCAAGCTCTTCGGTTCAGGCGTCTTTGACTCGGTCTTCTTCATCTCTGCCTCTTTCGTGCTCTTCATTTCTGGTGTCTTCGTCTCAATCGCCTTTGTCTCAGCAGGTTTCACGCTCTTCACTTCGAGGGTCTTTGTTTCTGGTGGCTTGGTTTCAGGAGTCTTCGTTTCTGGAGTCTTGGTCTTCCAACTGTTGATGCGACCTGTCACTCCTGTGTTCAATCCAGCTGTTTCCTGTGTAGACAGGATGGGCTACTGGTTATTTACATCGATAGATTAGCCGTCGTCCGGCTTTATAAGGACAGTAACAGCTCATGCACACTGTGTCATGTACCTTGTTGATGGTGGCAGGACTGGCAGGTCCTGGAGCAGCAGGGCTCTGCACATTACCTTTCTCCCACATGCTCTTAATGCTGCGCGTTCCCTCTGCCACAGGAAGGTCCTTAGGAGACTTAGGTGACTTCACGTCCTTGGTCTGGACAAGAAACAAATTATATACAAGAATTATATGCAAAGAGTCTACAAAGAGTCAGCCATATAAGCATGTTTTCACTGGCAAATTTTCACTGGCACCTGAACAGCTGAGGTGTACTGCTCCAGCCTGTTACCTATCTTACACACCAATGGAGTGTGTGGCACTTTTACCGTTCTAAAAATGGTTTGAAAAAAACAAAATATCAGATATCATTGAATAGAATATCATTGTGTCTATGGTCTATTCGGCTATTAAAGCATATTATAATGTTAAAATAACGCCACTTACGTTTTTTGGGCTGACTTGCTCAGGAATTCAGCTTTCTCGCCAATCTGTACAAAAGTGTACAGTAAGAAATACGAAGGTGAAATCAAAACTGAACTTTATTTTTCATTTTGCATAGTTACTAAACGTTTTATCTTGGTATTAAACTGGAACGATTCATTTTAGTGTCAAAATGTCAATGGGGCTCTTTGTCAATGTCCAAACTGCATGTTTTACCAAGTTTTATACCCAATAAATGGTAAATGAATATTTAGAAAACCATATTACATTAAAAAGCACCGGTGCATCTTGATTCTGACAATGTGTTGATGAATTTTTTTATCACAGCAACTCTGACAATAGTGCCAGCTGTAACTCAAATCACAGGTTTAAATGAATGCATTTGTTTTAATACATCATTGTTTCTGTGACTCAGCTAATGCATAGAGACTTGTAAGGCCAACTTTCAAAATAATCTGTCTAATAATAAACATAAGTGTATAGTCTTGGATATGCTGACGTTTTCTTTAAGAAAGATATTAACATTGAAGGAAGGAGTCTCCAGTGTCAGTAACAGTAACAGTCAGTTTTCAGCTATTAGAGAGTTTTCAAGACAAGACAAGACTTTGTGATTTCCAGTTTCACAGAAAATTTTCCAGTGAAAGAAAGAAAACTGTGTTGAGGGCATGGCTGTTTATAGCTACTAACAAAAATGTAGTTGTTGACAAACTGCTGTAGTATAGAGGAATAAAAATGCTTCGGGACATGCCCTTATTAGAATATAATCAATTTTGCTTCATGTTAGGTTGAATAAAAAGCCCACAATCAACAAGTGTTTTAGTCCTTGTATAATTAAGGATTATTATTGTGAGAAGATGTCAACCCACCTTTGTTGAAGCTCCTTTTGGAGACAGGCATTTGAACGGCAACTTGCCGTCTTCAGTAGACTCCTCTTTCTGCCGTTTCTTCTCAGCTGCCTCGGCCCTCCTGCGCTCGATCTCTTCCTTCATCTTCTGTCGCTCTTGCTGGAAAAAAAAATAAGACAACATGAAAGAACTTTAAACTCTAAACTTTGGTGATTAGTTTCCAGGTGAAACTACAGGGTGTCACAAACGTCTCCATACATACTGGAAATGAACACTTTTTAGCAAAATGTCTTCCAAAATGTTTCCTACTTAGTTTAGATTATTTATTTTTCCAGATTGCCTTTAAGAAGACTTTTGACAAAAGAAGGACGTATTGAAATCATTCTCGTGGCTGGATCGGGAAGCTGTCGCAAGGCTGCGAAGGACTTTAACAGCACATCACACATGACACTGTCGCCAAACTTATTAACAATTCAAAAAGATGGGAAGTGTTGTGGACCGACCGAGAAGTGGGCGTTCATGAACATCCACTGACGAAGGCATAACAGACATGGTGCTGACAAACAAAGTCCCCTATGTTTTCAGACTTTTGGGACACATCCTGTGTGATTTAGACTTCATTAGCTATGATATTAGTACATGGTCATTGTGCTACAGTGCGATATTTTTCAGTCATGTCAAGGTTTCTCAAGGTCTTAGCCACAGGACATTGACTTTCCTCTTTAAAATTTTTAACAGCATGTCTCTACAGCATATACCTCCTCCTTGGCCTTCTTTTCAGCTTGCTCCTGTTTTTTCTGCTTCTCCTCTTCCTCCAGGATTTTCCTCCTCTCCTCTCTCTTCTTCTTCAGCTCCTCGAGCTCAGCCTCAGCCGTCTGCTGTTTCTGCTTCATCTTCTCAAAATCCTCACTCTCCGTCTCGTTCCTCCGGCGCTTCAATTCCACCAACTTCCGTTCGGCCTCCTGCTTCGACACAGTGTCCAGCTTCTCTACCTCAGGAGAACGCAGCCCAACACGGCTACACACACACACACACACACACACACACACACACACACACACACACACAC
>JAOUWY010000054.1:13102118-13113352 GCA_025728095.1 Prietella phreatophila | reverse complement strand
CTGTAACAATGAGGTGTATGAGTGAGTGTGTGTGTGTGTACCTGTAACAGTGAGGTGTATGATTGAGTGTTCAGGGGTTCAAGGAAAACAGTGCCAAGCTGCCACCCTAACTGCTTCAGGGGTGCTGCATCATGGATGACCCCAACTTCCTAACAAGCTGGGATATGTGAAGAAGAAAAAAAAAAAATTCACTGTGCTGTAATGTAATATATGACAAATAAAGGCTTCTTGGAAAATAATCCACTTTGGAGCGGCAGTAACTCCGGGTTGCATTGGGATGCATCACACCACCAGTTTCTATTTGTCCCCAAGTGTTTAATTCATTACATATTGCCCAGCCTTCACTGAACTGACATGAGTTTGAAAGAATATGTGTGTGTGTGTGTGTGTGTGTGTGTGTGTGTGTGTGTGTGTGTGTGCGTGCTTTACTTTTCAGTTTCCTTTTGCATCTCTTCTCGCTTTTGTCTCCGGAGCTCCCTGCGGCGTTCAAAGTCCTCGTCCATGGTGTCTGGCACAGAAAATCCTCTCGTGTCCTCACTGGGAGACAGAATAGACAACACAGGGGATATTAAAGTACTTGAAAATTTGATGTAGGACTATTATAACCTTTCCGACTGTCTGCGTTATGTCGTTGCTGTCCAACACAATCCCTGCTCACTTTTTCCTTCTCGACAACTACCAGAAAAGGCAAATTCTGCATCACCCCTACACACCCAGTCAACTTTCTCTACATCCTTCTACTAGTCTGTTCTATCTAGTAAATCTGATAACAGGATCAGGATGCACATATACTGTAAGTGCAGTTATAAAAAAATAATAGGATAATAAAGCACTGAAAGGGAATAAAATTATACTACTACTACTACTACTATTACAATAATAATAATATAAAATATGGTAGAAATAAATAAATGTAAAAAAAATATTTCAATCAATTTATTTGCCACTTTAAAACAAAAAACTGTGTCAGGTTGTTGAGTTTGATATATTAAGCACATTTGTAGTACTACATCTTACAGAATGACAGACAGTTCAATATACAGTACATGATGGTGTTAAATCACTGAATGTTTTAAAACCAACAGCAGAACTTTAAAATATTTAATTAAAAAGACTGAGAGCCAGTGTAATGATGCAAGAACCAGTGTAAGACTGTATCTCCTGCATGCTCATGTTAATAATCTTGTTATGTACTTAAACATCATCATCATCATAATCACCTTTTTGTCTCCGATGGAATATCTGCTCTAGACTACTCTAAAGAACTAAGCATCTTAGAGAAGAGAGAGAGAAAAGTTCACTTTCACACACCTGATTCATCACAGCAGCTAATTTTTAAGCCATTCATGAGCTGAAATATTGTGAAATCTCAACAGAAACCTGATCATTACAGTGTGAAGACCCCTCTGGAGTGCTGCCAGATTAGAGAAAGTTGTTTCTTGGACGCTGGGCTTGGCTTTAAGGTCGTTTTTACTGTTTCTCTGAGGATAAGTAAGACCAATCGGACAGCATGGCCTTCCAGAAATGACAGAACACGAAACACATGGTGCGGGAAATGCAATATTTGACTTCTTTCTGGGTCAGCCAAGGAAAGAATACGAGATCCCATCAAAAAACATGCCACTTCCAGACATTCTGGCAAAGAAAATCTAATAAAAATAAATGCCCAGTGCATGTGAGTTTGTGTTTACAGCTTGAGTTTCCTGTGCTTTATTTTTACATTGGCTTGAGAGCTCAGGTGAAATGTACAATTCAGCTGCAGGGACACTTTCATTAAACAATAGGGTAATTTGCTTACATTCCGTGAAACAATGAATGGTAATTCAACCAAAATTAAGCTAAACCAAAAACAGATATATGCTTCCTGCTCTGTGACCTGAACATTAACAACGTCACCTTGATGTATAGAGGGGAAAATGTGAAACTAAAAAACACACAGGTGCATCTTCAGATGTAAAACAAGCAAAGTTAAGTCTCACGTTTGTATTTGAGATAGAAACAGCTCTGCACCGGTGGTGGATACAAAAGTCGTTCACATTAACTGCATTATGACTTTTACACCAATATGTTAAGTCCTTATTCCAATACAAATCTAATGCTGATTTTCCGGTACATTCTTCATTCTCCCATACACCACATAAAAGTGGAACTGTGAAAATGCTGATGCATATCTCAGTAGAACCACAAATCACCGATTATCTTGATTATCTTGAAGATTTGCATTAAGTAGTTTTTTAAAGCTCTCACTAAGGTAGAGCTTCCCCAAACCTGGTGGTCCTCAGGAACACAATATGATCTACAGATCTGCACACTTTGAGCTCTCAGTGCACCTAAACAAGGCAATCGAGAACAGTCTATACCAGGTAGCTTTGCATCAGGATCTGGAAGAATGTAAAAATGTGGACCTTTGGTCCCTTAAAAACAGTTTAAGAACATCTGCATTAAGAGAAGCTGAGAGAAGCTCAACTGCCTTTTCTGTCCAATTCATGGACAGGTCTTAATTTTTTTGACATACAGTAACAATGGCTATTAGCCTATTATGTCCAAAACATAATGACTGTGTATTATTCTTCTTAGGCTCTTGAATTCCACTTCATTACAACTCAAAGAAATTGAATCAGTGATTTAAGGTAAGGAAGAAGTCTAAACCACAACTTCAGTCTCCACCAATGTCAGTAATATACACTTGCTAACGCTCTCATATCTAGGACTGGGTAGGGGTTGTAGATACAGTATGGTAAAAATATTGTGTCATAATACATCAAATTGGCATGGGAGAGAAGACAAGTTTGAATCCCTACGATGTCACAGTCATCAAGACTCAGATTTAACAATACAAAAGAACATACAATAACACAACAGAGTACACAGACAAATTAACAAAGAATTAGCACAGAACAGGTGAACACAATCAGTTAACAAACCAGTGAGAAGGGGAAAGCATTAAACTATGTATCACAGTATATATTTGTTAACAAAGCAGCAACAAGGGCTAATAATGAGCCTGAGATATTTGTCCAGCATTTACTAAAAAATGTTTTAAATAAAAAACATACAAAAATACATTTTAAATATTCTAGTCAGCTACTTGTTATAGTCAGTAACAAAGGAGTCATTAAAACAATGACACCCGACATTACTTAGAATATTGTATAATGATGTTATTATATCACAATATTAATATCATGTTGTCATATGGCCCAAGTATGGAGTGATATAAAAATATATAAGTATTGCAAAAGCCTATATTAATCAGCTAATCAATGTACTTTTCTAAATATCATGGTTGCACAAGGTGTCAGTGCCCAAATTTTACTCGCTGTAACAGTTAACATATAGGTTAAATTCAAATGGGGTTTGTTTTTTTACCCATTATTTAATTTTCCCTAATATATTTGGAGAACCTCGATGAACATTTTAACAGTCCACCTTCATCCTCCATCATGAAGGAACTGCATGTGCATAAGAACAATTCAACTTGAGGTGACACAATGACCGCCCTGTGTTGGCATCTCTGCACCATATGTGACTATACGTTGATTCAATGGACACATCGTTCAGTTTGCTGCACTGGACCTGTGAGTCTGTTTGACTTGGAGCACTTCCATAAACAGAGCTACAGATTTGACTCAGCAGATCTGCTCCAAACAGTGTCCATATGTGCACAAGTTGAGCTGTTCTGCCTCGCTGACCTAAAGAACCATCCTTTTAAATGCTATTATTTCTGTCAGCAGACTGTCCTTCAGCAGGAGAAGAGAGATGGTTGTGATCATTTTATCAATGTGTGTAGGATACACAGTTTACAGACAGAGAACAAAATTTATGTTGCATCCTTAAAATTGTAGAATACACAGAAAGTTTCAGTGTAGAGAGATTAAGGACCTCCTTTATACAATTACAATTTACATTGATCATCCTGTTCAAAAGTTTACATCCCCCTGGCTCTTAATGTATTGGGTTCCCTTCTTGAGCATCAGTGAAATGTTTTCACCTTTTGTAATGGGTGTGTTTGAGTCCCTCAGCCGTCCTCAGTGTGAAAAGATGGATCTCAGCATCATATAGTCACTACTGGAAAGGGGTCAAATATGCAGAATACGCCAGAAAAGCAAAGAATCTACAGGATGTGGAGGATTTTTCTGAAGAACAGTGGACAGAGTTTAACTGCTCAGGACAAAAATGGACTCATGAACAACTATCACAAAACAAACACCATCGCTGATCATCCAGGCAGCAACACAGTGTTAATAATCAAGCGTACAGGATGTAAACTGGTTCATTTGTGTAAATTCGGTCATTATTATGTCTTGGACTATATGTAAACATCTGTTAAGTTGCATCTTTAAGTAGCCACAACATGGCCACTTAAAGTTCAAGCAATTGATCAGATGGCAAATGAACACTCTTTATTTTGGATCTTAGTTAATCAGTACCTTACTGTGCGCATAAAACGTTTGACTTTCCTGAACCATTGTTCCACATGTAGTCTTATATAGTTCTTAATTTCGCAACAGAAATTCAAAGAGTTGTTCTGGGCATGTTGTAGATTTCCCAGGCTCTCTGCTTTTGAACCACAAGGTAGGATCAGACTCCTAAATCATTTCCACATGACACAAGCCGAAGACATATTCTAATTTACACATCTGCCACTGATTACAGTTCCCGGGCATATTGCCCTCACCATAGCTCTTTCTCTCTCCTGTGGTCTTGAAATCCCCCCCCCCAAAAAAAAATAGAAGTCAAAATTCCATTCCTTCAATGTCCTCCTAAAGTGTAAATGAATCGCCTCGCTATTAAACAAAGACCTTGGGGCATGGCTTGGTTTATATCAAATCATTTCAGAAATCATAACAAGAGGAAGATACTTGCAGAAAGAACTGATGTCCACGAAGTCACCTTCTACCAAAAGTCAGTAATACTGTCATACTGAAGTCAGAGTCTTTATCCTGGTGAATGAATAAGTCTGGTAAATCACCATGAGCTGCAAGTTTTATTATATGAATATTGGACAAGTGCACGATTTACTCCATGGCTAAATCCATGGCTTACTCTATCAGCTGCTTGCTCATGATTGAGTCCATTCAGTGAAAAACCGACATGAGAGAACATTCTTCACACTTCCATAAATACTGCAAAACCGTTAAACATCAAATTGGAGGAAATATGAGACTGCATATGCTGGCAGAAGAGACTGGGCAGGTTACTGGCTAAATATGTTTCCCATCAGGTGATTACTGAGGATCTGCAAGTGCCACATAAGTGTGGAATTTTATGAGTGTGGCATTCTCAGACGACAGTGCATCTCTAAAAAGCAGATCAATAGCACTGACTCTGATCTTCATCGCTCAAAATCAACACATTTGCTCTCAGTTTGCCTACTTATACTATGCACTAAAAGTATGTTCTCTTTTTGTGAAGAAAATGTACATATATTTGAGTGCATAGCAAAAGAGTATGCAAGTATTGGGATATACTATCATATCCTTTAACTGAAGAGAACATTGCTGCCGAGTTACGCACACTGTCACCGTAAACAAACTCCTCGTCGCATTTCAGCTTTTCATCATTCATTATTCCTTATGTAATTTATACGATATCATTTAATTTACCATTCCCTTGATTTATTTTTCCATATTTTATTTACACTGCTTTCAAATATGTTACACTCGTCAAGTTGAATTGAACTGGCAAAACAAACCGTCACAAAATTCTTCCTCCCGCCCACCAAGAGTCATCGGCAAAATTAGCTGAAAAAGTGTCCATCGATCCACGCTTCGAAAATCTACTGGGCCTTGCAAATTTGTAGCAAGACTACAGTTGGGTCTAGGGGCAGGGTTAGCTTTCATACCTTTTCTTCTTTCTAAATCCAATCACATTACCTTCATCCACTTGAATTCTCAAAATTTCTCATGAGATCAGGGTAATGAGTCACTACAATACTAAAGAGAAACATGCTTATCTTTCTTATTCATCCAAAATTAGCATTAACTCCATTTAACACCTGTTACGTGGTCTTCAACCTCTTAAGCATGCGAAGAACCTTGGAACAATAAGTATAGGAGCATCTGAAATCACTGTTTAAGCGTTCTTCTTCCATCTCTAGATGCCCTCTCCTGGGGTTCCCCATCATTAACACGTAGAATCAACAGTCACAGGTCTAAAATATGACGGTGTACGTGCTCCATGACATGCAGTAAAGTGGGGAAAATGAGGAGGGGTTTGGTTTGGTCTGTTGCTCTCCAATGTGTACAAGCATAACCAAACATGGTAAAAGACACTGATGTTCTGTGACTCACTGATATTAAAGTGCATCTTCTTTCTAAATACGTGCAGTATCTTTTAGAACCAGCATGTAATCGGAGTGATCTACGTGACCTGTCATAACTTAAGTAGGGGATCATAACCAAAGCAGTTAATCAGATATTTGATAAAGTCTTGAATGCATGAAGCAAATTTAATTAAACAAGGCAACTGCTCTACATTTTTCTGAATGATGGACTTCCTCCTCCATATAAGGCCACGACAAATTGGAGCTGAGTTGCCGTGTGTTTTTCACCAGAGTTGGTTTACAGTAGTCAATATTATTGCGGAGGGGATACAGACAGTCAGTTTTACAGTTGGACGTCCTTAGCAGTCAAGATAAATGCACGCTGGCTGCTAATATAATTATGATTTGAAGTAGTGGGATAATACATTGAATACATGCATGAGAATAAAGTTTAAGTAGAATAGATTACATTGTAGACAATGAAGGCCTAATTCTTTGCAGAAGAGGTCTGTCCCTAATTTACTGGGATGTTCTAGTGTTCTATACAGTAGCTTCAATATTTCATGTGCACCTGGATCTTGTACTAGATGACTTGCATGAACATGCTCCCACTCTCACAAACAAATAAACCCATATGTATTGTAAATGCACACTGGCTCATGCACGACTGTGTACATGGTTCTGTTTACTGTTCCCTCTTCTGCAATGGGATCATTACATGTATGTTTATTCATTTGACAAACACTTTTATCCATGGTCAGTAAGGGTGTAACACAACATACAAAGTATCTGTTTCTTGTACCAAACATGCATATGATTATTTGCATTCGGATTGCAGTGTCATAGTCATAGTGGTTTAACATTAGGCGAGTAGGCAGCAACTAAGGATGAATGAATGATGTGAATTCTTTGCACAGTAATGCACTTTCCTGTGCCCACTTGCATGCCTTTTTTATGCATCCCACATGATGACAATCCTGAGCCACAATTTTAGTCTCACCAATTAGCCATGAACTGTGAACCAATCTTTCCTTAAAACAAACAAACAAACGATAGTGTGCTTCCTATTCATATCTGAATTCGAATCTGTTCATTCCAATCCATTGCCCATACTGTTTATCCTACACAGGGTCTGAGGGAGCCTGGAGCCTATACCTGGAAACTTGGGGCACAAAGCAGGGGACACCTTGGATGGGGTGCCAACCCGTCACAGGGCACAATCACAAGCACATTCACAATGCCTACAATGCACAAGCATAATGCCTACAACGCACGTTGTTGGACTGAGGGAGGAAACTGGAGTACCAGGACGAAACCTGGAAGCACAAGGAGAACATGCAAACTCTGCGCACACAGGGCAAAGGTGGGAATCAAAGCCCCAACCCTGGAGGTGTGAGGCCACCATGCCCCATCTATTCATAATATAATCTTATTGAGGATGGTGGCTTTAAACAACAGCCCATAAGTCTTACTCTGTATGACAACAGCAGTGTAGCTACATAACAATATGAGAACCACTTAGGTAGCTAGCTAGATTAAATATTTAATAGACTACCTGCGGTAATGTAACTAAACCTCCCAGATGGACTGGTATTCCATCCCAGATGTATTCCTACTTCACATCCGGTGTTCACTGGATAGGCTCTGGCTCTAGATAACTCCAGGTATCCTTCACTGGTTAACTGTGATTATTACACCCATTTTATTTTATCCCACACATATTGTCATTCATGAAGCTTGAACCTTCATAATGTTCCACTGCATTACAAATGAAAAAGATTGATTTTTGAAATTATTTAGAATCAAGCCATCATAAAGTAATGTGGAACTCAAGAATACAGCTGTGCAGCTCAGTGTTAAGCTCTTTGCTGAAGGGCCAACAGTGGCTCTCTTGCATTCAAGGCCTACAGAAGAAAAAGGTCCCAGAACAAAACATTACCAGCCTGTAATATTTAATCTGAAATGGCACACACTGAAGTGACATGATGAATATTTTCAAGGCTTGCTTCGAATTATACTCCACAGCCTGGGGTTTTTCACATGTTTCTTGGCAGGCAGGAATCAAAAACAATTTAAATTAACATACTGGCTTTTATACCATTTTTCAGTTTTTAGGTGCAGCATGCTTCACAGACAAACACTTGCAAATGATACCACGCAGAGTTCCACTAACAGGTAAACATTTCAGAAAATATTTGTAGGTAACCTAGTAACGATTTCATAGGTCAAGCAGAGATAATTGCCAACATGCAAACATCGTTATGGTAACATCAGACTTACACATGTAAAGCAAATATATATACAGTCAGGCCCATAAGTATTTGGACAGTGGCACAAGTTTTGTCATTTTGCCTTTGTACACCACCCCAATGGATTTGAAATGAAGCAATCAAGATTTAATAGAAGCAGATTAGGAATTACAGTCATTTCTTGCAGAGCTCCTCCATTTTCACATTCTCAAAATCAACTGGACAAACAATCAACAATTTTAGGATTATTTTTAATAGTTGAATGCAAATCTTTCGCAATAAATGACTGCCTGAATGCTGAGTTTCATCCCTTGAGATGCTTTGCTAGGCCTTTACTGTAGCCACCTTCAACTGCTGTTTGTATGTGGGTCTTTCTGAATTCAGTTTTGGGTGTCCAGAAGCATGTTCAATTTGGTTGAGGTCATGAGACATTTAAGACCATTTAATGTCTATGTCTTAAGAAGAACTTGGGTTGCTTGCACAATACAGCTTGCCTGTATTGTGAAGTGCCACCCTCACAGTTTGCTTAATCTGAGCAGAAAGTATAACTCTATACATGTCAGAATTCAGTGATCCAATTTCACTGGCAGCCATACATGCCCATGCCATAAAACTATCTCCACCATGTATGACAGATGATGTGGTGTGCTTTGGAACATGAGCCCTTCCTTTCCTTCTCCATAGGCAACTCTTCACATCACTGTGGTACAAGTTAATCTTGCATCAGAACTGGTCAGGCTTTTTTTTTTTTTTTAAGCAAAAAATTCAATTTAATCTAGCCTTTCTGTTCTTGAGTGTTACCAGTGGTAATATCATGAGGTAAACTGTCTGCATTTACATTCATGAAGGTGTCTCTTGATTGTAGACGTTCACAATGATACGCCTACCTCTTCCAGAGTGTATTTGACTTGGCTAGATGTTGTGAAGGGGTTTTTCTTCAACAAGAAAATGAGTCTGCATTCACCTTTTTCAGTTGTCTTCTGTGTTCTTCCAGGGTTTTTGGTGTTGCTGAGCTCACCAGTGCATTCCTTATTTTTATGAACATACTAAATTGTTAATAGAGCTACTCCTAGTGTTTCTGCTATCTCTCTGATAGGTCTGTTGTATTTTTTTCGGCCTAATGATGGCCTCCTTCACTTGCAGCGACACCTCTTTGGACTGCATAATAAGAGTTCCCATGAACAGCTACTAAATGCAAATTCAATGGTTGGAATCAACTCGACATTTTATCTCCTTAATTTGTCAAGAAATAATGAGAAAACAGTTCATGCCTGTTAAAATTGAGAGACTCTGTAAAAAAAATATGACTGTAATTCCTAAACGGTTAATGCAATATTTTTGTTAAACCCCTGCAATTAAAGCTGAAAGTGTACACTTCAATCACATCTCGATTGTGTTATTTCAAATACATTGTGATGGTGTACAGAGGCAAAATTAAGAAAACTGTGCCACTGTCCAAAAACTTAAGGACCTGACTGTATAACATGGGCATCTGTTTCTTATAAGTCTATTTGTGTGCTCACATCTGGCTTTTTAAAATTCAGGATGCCAGTGTGAGCATGTTTAAATTACTACATGAACATTCACTCCTTTAGAATATTCAATACTTTGATCTCAGAATCTCGTACATGCTCCTTTAATCATTCAATAGCATGCGAAGTAACCAAAATGTCTTTCGCAGGGTCTCAGTCAGTGTGATCCTGTGGAATCACTGTATCATATGTTTGTTCGTGCTTCTTTAATAGATCAAGGCATTATATCAAATGTTTGCCATTTCCACATTTTCTCCATTATTCCTACATTAAAATACACAGTGTTCCTGACATAAATTTTATAGTCTCTGTTATACATTTCTTTTACTTTTGGAGGACAGCATGTTTTCTAATTAGGAACACCCAGGAAAGTCTGCCACTGCTAAGTGTGCCAGCGTTTCTCTCATGTAGGATCATTTACACAGAGAGTTTACAGATTTCTCTCGAATGCACCAGGATGCTTTTGCAACAGGCTCTAATTGCAACGAAACACATTCCCCGTCTCCTGGGAGACGAGGCATCAATCAGGGCCAGACACATGCTCGTGCACTCTGCTGCAGAAGGTCTCCAGTCTTGTGGCTTATACCATCTAAGGAAGAGGACCTGACTTGACAGTACTCCAGCTCCAAAGGTTTTCCACTGTAAGACGCCTGCTTAGTGTATGATAAACAGCATGCTAGAATGGAACAGTTTCAAGGACTAAACCTCAAAGAAGTTTTTTTTTTATTACTCGAAGAACATCTGCAAAACTTTCAGCACATACTTGATGGACCTACACGAAGAGAAGATGGTTTCGGGCTTGTTCTGACCTCACGACTGAGGAACGTTAAAATTGCCAGCTTTTCATCATGTATGATTAGTCTGTGCTATGCAGAAGTACTGTACTTTAAACATCTCCAATCCAAATGATTGTGAAAGATCATTCATTAACTTGTTCCGGATGTAGAAAGGATGCACTGTGTATCTGAGTAGCAGTCTGACTAGTGGCATTACTGTATACTCAGACACAGAAAACAATACAAGTATATAATGACACAATGTAAAGGATTTATGTCATTACTACAAAAGAAGAGTGTAAAAAATACAGTACTGGCAGATCACATGATCTTACTCCATCCATCCATCTTCAACTGCTTATTCCTTCTTCAGGGTCGCGGGGAACCTGGAGCCTATCCCAGGATCATCGGG
>JAOUWY010000054.1:13038699-13052276 GCA_025728095.1 Prietella phreatophila | reverse complement strand
ATATACTGTGTATTTATTATTATTATTATTATTATTATTATTATTATTATTATTAGGAACACCTGTACTGTACTTCTAGAGGCTCATGCAGTAATCCATGTTCTGAGATGCTTTTCTGTTCACCACAATTGAATACACAGTGGTTATTTCAGTTGGCATTGATTTCTTGTCAGGTCAATACAGGCTGGCCATCCTCCTCTGACCTCTCTCATCAAGAAGGCTTTTCCACCTGCAGAATTGCCACTCACTGTATATATTTTTTGCAACATTCTGTGTAAACTCTAGTTTACTCTCAACCTTTGTGGGTGGTCAGACCAAGCAGTTTCTGAAAAACCCAAACCAGCCTTTCTGCCACTAACTATCATGCCATGGTCAACATCAAAATGATTAAAAAAAAATGTCCTCATTCTAATACATGATTTGAACATGAAGCTCTTGACCTGTGAATGCATTGTGCTGCTGACACATGATTGTGTGTGTGGATAAATTCATGAATGTCCAGATGTACTGGTGTTCCTAATAAAGTGGATGGTGAATGTATGTCCGATGGTAATTAAATATTTCATTTTTGTAAAGATTGTGGACATTATCTACTCCGAAACCTCCGAGTGTGCTTGGAGAATGGTGAGCTGTGTCTATTCCTGGTTCCAGAATTTGCCAAATTTATAAGATTATACTTGTTTCTTATGTCAAATCTGAGATGTGGTGTTTTAACAGGCAGCCTCTGGGATCCCAACATGACATGGTCAGTGAGTGATGATGGAGGAAATGGGGTCACGATTGAAGTGATATTTAATACAGCACAATTCTCTGACATGTACAAAGTATACATTCATTCTGCTGATTTCCACACTGAGCTCTCACACACAGTCTCAAAGGTACTGCTTTTTACTGGTTGCTTTTGTAAATTTCATTTGTATAATTCCATATTCTTCATTCTACGTAGCATGACCATGATTAAAATGATTCAAAATATTTTGATCTTAAAGGACAATCGTACTTCAATCAGCACCAGTTTCTCTCTGAACACTTGGCAGTTAAAACATTGTGAAGTCTCCTTTGGGGTGAGTTCTAAAATTATTCAAATAGACACATTTAGAGTTTCCCTGTGTTTCCATTGCTGATAACAAAAGAAAGTGTATGATTTAAAAAAAACAAACATTTTTTTTTACAGATTAAACCATTCTTTATACGATGCATGGAAAAGTGTACACATCACCAACAAAAAGTAAATATTTGCTCCTGTAAGTATTATGATACATTGTTAATAGTTTCTGATACATGTATACATGACTAAGACTATTTGAGTAATTGATAACATTGAAATTGGTGTTTATTTCAGATTATACCATTCCATCAACCAATAGTTGGCACATAATTGGGACACTTTGTGCAGGAATGCTAATCTGTGTTTTCACTGCTATTTTGCTCTATAACAGAATTAGAGCAATTCATAAAGGTATAAATTACATTTAAAAAAAAATTTAAACAATAAAAACTTACAGGTGTGTAAATGGAATTTTATTTAGTTAAGTTCTCCCTGATCTTCCATCTATGACAGATCCATCTTCCTCTTCTCATAACACCACGAACAAGGGCAATCTGAAAATTGTTCCAGTGCAAGAGTGCAGTAAAGTCCTGATCATCTACTCTCAGGACCACCCCATGTACACAGAGATCGTCTTGAAGCTGTGTGCTTTCCTCAGGGCCAAATGTGGAACTGACGTCACACTCGATCTACTGGACTCTACATGCCTCAGCACGATAGGCAGCATCCAGTGGCTGGACATGCAGAGGAAGAGACTCACCAGTACCTCTGATAAAATACTCATCCTGTGTTCTCCAGGGGTGTGTGCCAAGTGGAATGCCATGTGCGGAGGGTACAGGGTGATGACCAGGGAGGACGTCCACTCACCCTTTGGGGATATGCTGACCCCGGCTCTCAGCCTCATCATACCGGAATTTGTGTGTGCTCCATCTTTTGGGAAGTACGCTGTAGCTTACTTCAATGATGTGTGCAGTGAAAAGGATGTACCTGCTCTGTTTCATGTGACTGTAAAGTACCAGCTGATGAAGCAATTTGAAGAGCTCTTCTTCAGACTCCTGAACAAGGAGAAGTATGAACCTGGAAGGATTAAACACATTGATGGCCTTGGAGGAGATGACTACCACAGTTGTCCATCTGGCAGAGCCTTAAGAGAAGCCATTAAGGCATTTCAGGCACACCAACTAACCTACCCAAACTGGTTTGAAATGGAGCTTGTAGATGTACATAAGTTAGTTGAGGGGAATAAACTTGAGCAGGAGGACAGAAAGGCACTGTTATTGCCTTCAGAATGAACTGCAGATCGAGGAACTCTCAGCTCCTGTATTCACTAACAATAGTGTTGTGCCAGCCTTCTGCATTAACAGGATATAAATCACTCTGAACACAGTAAAGGTTCTAGATAGATAGATAGATTGATAGATGTACTTACTTTATTGATCCCCGAGGGGAACTTTGGGACATTACGTACATTTTGGAGTAAAATCAGTGATGGAACCAATGACCAGTTCTTAAATGTATTGTCTTACACTCACCATCCACTTTAATAGGAAAACCTGTACACCTGCTCATTCATGCAGTCATCTAGTCAGCCAATCATGTAGCAGCAGCGCAATGCATAAAGTCATGCAGATACAGGTCAAGAGCTTCACTTAATGTTTACATCAAATATTGGATGGGAAGTTTGAGTATTTCAGAAACTGCTGATCTCCAGGGATTTTCACACATAACAGTCTCTAGAGTTTACATGGAATGGTGCGAGAAACAAAAAACATTGAGTGAGTGACAGTTCTGTGGGTGGAATCCGTCTAGTTTTAGTCTGTGCCCATGATTCTTGTTCTTGGCTGTTGTAGCCCACCCACCACAAGGTTTGATGTTTTGTGCCTGCTGGGATGCTTTTCTGTTCATCACGGTAGCAAAGAGTGATTATTTGAGTTACTAAAGAATTCCTGGAAGTTTAAACATATCCTGACATTTTCCTCTGACCTCTCTTATCAATAATGCATTTCCACCAATAGAACTGTAACTCACTCACTGTTTGTTTGATTTTCTGTAAACTCTAGAGATTGTTGCGTGTGAAAATCCCATGTGATCAGCAGTTTCTGAAATACTCAAACCAGCCCATCTGGCAACACTAACCATGCCAATAACATCACAGAGATAATGTTTTTGCATTGTGTTACTGCCACATAATTGGCAAATGGATAACTGCATAAATGAATATAAAGGTTCCTTATAAACTGGACGATGAGTGCATATGAAAGATTCTGGAGCAATGCACAAAATTACCTTACTTTGACTTGATGCATTTAATATTTACATGTTTAATATTAATATCATTCTTTTTTTGATGGTGGATGGCAATTTCAGTGGCCAAAAATCATACTGGGATAAAACATCATACTGATGTTATGAAAATATATTTTTCTAAAATGTCAAGAGTACTATATATCAATGCAAGTGAAAATATCTCAACCTATGTGTAAAAACATGAGTACATAATTTTTTTTAAATGATGATGATTAATGAAAATGTTTTCAGCAGAAAGTAATCATACTGAGAAAAAATCTACTCAAGGATATTGAATATAAAATATAGAAATCCAGGCTCTGGAATATTTAGGCACAATGTGAGTTTTTGCAAGCATGCAAGCAATAAATTAATAAATAATAGAGATGGCACTGAGCTGATACTCAGGAATGGTACTGGGCTGATATCAACAAAAATGGAGGGACTTATTATTATTATTATTATTATTATTATTATTATTATTATTATTAAGGTTGGGAGTTCAATCCCACCTTCACCCTGTGTGTGTAATGTTTGCGTGTTCTACCTGTGCTGCGGGTTTCCTCTGGGTACTCTGATTTCCTCCCCCAGTCCAAAGATATGCATGGTAGGCTGTTTGGCATTTCTAAAATGTCCAAATCGTCTGTACTGTATGAATGGATGTGCATGTGATTGTGAACTACCCCGTACAGGGTGTACCCTGCTTTGTGCCCCATTCTCCCTGGGATAAGCTCCAGATTCCTCATGACCCTGAAGGATAAGCGGTATAGAAGATGGATGGATGGATGGATTATTATTATTATTATTATTATTATTATTATTATTATTATTATTATTATTATTATTACTAGAATATTTTTTGAAATTGGATTTTTTTTCTATAAAAAAAGACTTCATTGTATTTTTATTAAGATAGAATTATTATATTTATAATTTACCATATTTTTTTATGTTTGCAGTGTAAATGATTTTATTGTGAAAGAGTTGAACCCCGCCTTGTGCCCGATGCTCCCTGGGATAGGCTCCAAGTTCCCCCACGACCCTGAAGAAGGAGGAAGATGCATGGGTGGATGGAGAGTTTAACTGAATGAAGCTGAGTTTCTTCCTTCAAGGCATGTTTTTGTTATTTGAATTAACCTGTATTTTTTAAGCAAAGTGTTTTTTTGTTTTTTTGGGTTTTTAAAAAAATAGTTTTAAATACAAATATCAGATATTGACGGATGATCAGTATCAGTATAACAAAAAGTGTCATCTTTAATAAAGAAACAAACAAGCAACCAAACATTAATGAATTAATTGTTGTTGATTCATCAAGACATTGATGAATCAACGGTTAAACAAACAAACAAGAAAACAAAGAACTTGAGTATGAATTTAAGACACATTGCACCACATGATATTTTGACTGAATTGATTCAGCTCTGTGAGTCAGTTCATCCAGTTCAGTACCACTGTCTAAGAAGTTAAAGGTCCTTTTTGTGCACTATTTAGTAAACCAAAATGAAGTGGGGTAAATGACACGTGGTCTTTGGTCAAAAACAAATAGACTACAGCTCTGGTCAAAGTTCACGTCCTCCCCTTTAGTACGTTTGCTATTCTATGTGTTAAATCAGTGCTAAAACTGTGTATTTAGGGTGTTTTAGCAGCTGAGACTTTGACAGCACTGCCGTAACACGATCCATCAGAGTTAAGTCTCCTGTTCACAAGTAAGTGACTGAAGATTTGATGTAAGGACTGGTGCATGCTTAACAGGCTTAGTGTAAGCACATAAAAGTTGTTTAAAGTCATGCATCCTGCAGTTTGATCCAAAATACACCAGCTCCTTCAAATCCAGAACTATGCTATTGTTTCTCAAGAAGTGTTAACTGACTTTGCGTGCTTTTTGCTTTACCTAAGCACCTGGAGCTTAGCATGTTTTCCTTAAAAAATGTGCTATATTATGTTAGCTATAATGATTGGTGTGTGAGTGGTGGCTGATTGACTTTGCATTATTTTTCCATTGTTGAGATTTCTTTGGTTTAAAAATGCTGGGGAAGCTGTCATCCACCATGCAGCGCTACATATCAGTAACTTCCTGCAGACCTGGTAAAGCTTTTACTGCATATCTCAGTATCCCAGATGTTCCACGAACATACAGAAAGGTGACAAATTAAAGGAAAAAACACTGACTCTGTTGTGCTGTAAGAAGCATTTTGTTGATATGTCTCCATTTGTCCCCTTAGAGGGAAGAGTCACTGCAAATCAATACCAAATTCTTCTGACTGATCACCTTCATCCTATGATGAAATATTTCTATCCTAACTTGAGTGGTCTCTTCTCAGATGACCCTGCCCCCATCCACAGGACATAAGGGCTCATTGAATAGTTTGTGGAGGATGAAATGTAATATAAATGTAATGCAAACCCATTTGCGAAATTTCTAAGCAACATTTTAGACTCCTCATAACTATCATCAAAACATCCAACTGAGGGAATATCTTTAGACTTGTAGGATTCATGCCAACATGCAATGAAGCTTTTTTAGTCATTTGTGGTGGCCCAACACCTTAGCAAGATACTTTATGTGGTTTTTACTTTTGATTTGTCACTCATCTGTAGGTCCAAATACATATAAATTTAATAGTTAGTATTACTTGCCAGTGTTTAATTGTAACAAAAGCAGCCTTGACCAGTGATGTGTATTCAGTTTGGTATTTTTCCCAGATGTACTGTTTAAAATTCACTCCACCGTGGGTGAGGCTTTAGCTGAGCACCGGCCTGTTGTGGCTCTGGAGAGTACCATCATCACACACGGAATGCCGTACCCTCAAAACTTGAGGTAGCCAATGTCCACTTGATCAGTGGTGCCTAGTCTGCAGCCTGTTTTATTTCTATTTAAATATTTTGTTACATATAGAAATAAATTATCTAAATATCTTGATGACAAACAATCAATGATTAGGGCAAATATCAAATGTGTTACACCCATGAATTGAATGAACACTTCATTTCTAGCACAGCCAAAGAAGTGGAGGACATCGTGAGAGCTGAGGGCGTGACTCCAGCCACCGTGGCTGTTCTGGAGGGAAAGGTGCACGTGGGCTTGTCTTCAGACGAGCTTGACTTCCTGGCCCACAATAAAACGGCCCTCAAGGTGTCCAGGAGAGACATGCCTTATGTTATCAGCAAGGTGAAAATATTCATAGTGCTTCTTTATTCAAAAAAGACCTTCATTATGAATGTGAATAATATATGAGTTATTGAATCAGTAGGGTTTGTCTGGAGGAACTACTGTCTCGGGTACAATGATCGCAGCTCACAAAGCAGGAATTCCGGTTTTTGTGACTGGAGGTATTGGTGGAGTACACAGAGATGGAGAAAATAGTAAGTCACATTGAATATTACTAAAATATAATAGAAAATAGAATCGTTTAATTAAATTTTTTTCACAATTTGCTCGCCTGCCGATTTCCACCCACTAGCTAGCTCTCCCCTATCGTACGACAGCTACCAACCAGAAATGGTAAAGCCTAACATGTGATTCCTCTGAGACATGTGAAGCCAGCCAAATGCACCTTTTCAACCTGCTGCTCATGCTGTCTCAGAGGACAGCATAAACATTCTGAGGAAAACAATATCTGTCCTTTTCTGCATGAATGAGCGTGCAGATACCCATGCTTGGCCAGTGTAATTTGACTGTGATTGACAGCGGAGAGAGTGGATGCAATCCCACCCACCCAGACAGCACAACCAATTTTGTTCCATTGACACCCGGCCACAACCACTCCCTTTCCCTAGTGTTGCATGGTGTCTACTTCTAAACTGCAATATGATTGGCTCTTATATTTTATGATGCAATAGCACTTACAATATATGGCCTAAAGTTAGTAGACACCTGAGCACCACACTCATATGTGCTATTTGAACATCCTATTCTAGATTTAGTCCTCCTTTGCTGTTATTATAACCTCCATTCTTCTGGGAAGACTTTCCACTAGATTTTGGAATGTTGCTTGCGGATTTGTGCTCATTCAGCTACAAGAGCATTAGTGATGTTGGTTGTGGAGGCCTGGTGTACAGTTTGTGTTCATTCCAAAGGTGCTCAGTGGGGTTGAGGTCAGGGATACTTGAATGCTTCCAAACCAATCTTGGCAAACCATGTCTTTATGGAGCTCGCTTTGTGCACAGGGGCATAGTCATACTGGACCATGTTTATACACAATTATGTGCCTCCAACTTTGTGGTAAAAGTTTGGGGAAGGCCCACCTATGGAGGTATTGCTCAGGTGTCCACATACTGTTTTGCCATAGTGTACCTGTCACATGTTCAATCCTAACTCCACTGAGTTGTCAGCTTCGCTTTGTGAATATGTGACAGTTTTTACACATTAACCAGTCCACACACTCAAAAATTTAGTCATAGAGAACATTTACATTTTTTATTTTTAGAACTTAAGAGTATATGCTTCATTTTGCTTTATTAGATTATGGATTGCAGAAGTTGTAGTCATTCTTAATGAGTAATCAGTGAATATTCCTCACAGCCCTGGATGTCAGTGCAGATCTGACTGAACTGGGTCGCACTCCGATTGCTGTGGTGTCCGCTGGGGTCAAATCCATCCTGGACATTGGCCGCACCCTGGAGTTCTTGGTCAGTGATCAAGGAGCATTGTGAATTATTTATTAATTTTTTTAAAGAAGTGGTTTATTAAACCAGTGGCAAGATTTGATACATATACTTTATTTATTATATGATATAATTCTAGGAAACTCAAGGGGTCTGTGTAGCCACTTACGGAGAGTCAAAGAGTTTCCCAGCGTTCTTTTCTCATAAAAGTGGATATACATCACCTTATAATGTCCTCAATGCTGAAGAGGCAGCTGAGCTTATTGGTAAGTTTGAAATAATTATCATTGCGTATCAATAAATCAAGTTAACAAAAGGTTCTTTATCATCTGTTCAATCAGTATCAGTTATGTGAGGAGCATAGTCATATTTTTGGTACTAGATTGTTTTTCAAGTGGGCATGATACTGTTTCTCTTCTCACAGCAAGTACACGCTCTCTGGGCCTTCAGAGTGGAGTCCTGCTTGCTGTGCCTATTCCAGATGAATATGCTGCTGCTGGACAGCAGATAGAAGATGCTATACAAGCTGCTGTGACTGAAGCCAGGTAATGCAGACAGCCTGGGGATTACTTATTGAGGTTTTTCCCTTTTGTTTTTAAACCAAAACTGTCTGTTTTTAATAAGGCTGAATGGAACTGGATCCAAGGTAGGGTTTAAAAATACTTTTGAAGGAGACATTAATTTAGTATTTTTGAAGGAGCCGCCAGTGTCAGCTTTTTTGTAACAGTCAGCAGTAAAGCGATTTTCTTAAGTTGGTGTGGTTTCTCGACAATATGACAAGCTGCCTTGTTTTGTCTTATTCACTTCAAGAAAGAGTGAAGAAAAACAGAAAGGCTGGTGATAGACTGTATATCATTTAAAGAGTATAATGTAAGTGATAACACAAACAGACCAGTTTCACAGACATTCCACAACATTAAATATAACCATAAATGGATAAACTGTTCAATGTCGTTCTTTAACAAATAAAAAAAAAATGTTGTGGTATAAGAGGAGTAAACACTTCCGGGCATGCCGTTAAGGGAAAATAATCAACTGTGGCGTGGTATCGCCTGTACCTGTTGTTAATTATTTTCCTATATTGGCATGCCCCAAACATGGTGGCTAAGTGGATAGCATGTTTGCCTCACACATGCAGGGTTGGGGATTCGAATTCCTACGGTTCTTCCGGTTCTCCCCAGGCCAAAGACATGCACTGTAGGATGATTGGCATTTAAAAATTGTTCATAGTGTGTGAAAGTGTGTGTGACGTGCCCTGCGATGGAGTTGGCTCCTTGTCCAAGGTGTTCCCCAACTGGAGTTCCCTGGGATAGGCTCCAGGCCCCCCGTGACCCACGACCCTGTGTAGGATAAGTGGTACAGAAAATGGATGGATGGATGGATGGATATTTTTTTCTTTACTACTAACATAAATTGGTCATGTTTAAATATCTACACACTGTATGTTTACGAATAAAACTCTTCAGGGGAAATTCATTCAAGTGGGTAAGTATGAAAGATGTCACTGTTCTAGTTTTATTATACTGTTTTAAGAATTATAAGGAAGATAAAAATTGAACTGACAAATTTGAGTTGGAATTGAACTTGTGACAGGTGTCACGTTATTATGTTAGAAAAAATGTGGACTATGTACCCAAAAGGAAAGGATGGGCCTCAATTTCTAGATGTCCTCAATCACATTTGGACATGTTCTCAATTTACATATTCATGTATGAATCTTGATGAGGGTGAAAGCGTAGGTGTTTCTTTACCCTGTTCTGTTGTCTAGTTATACTTTTTTTAAAACCAGCTACACAAAACTAAAGTATTACTTCATATGGAAAAAACGTATGTAGGTGATTATAATCTACACTTCCTGTGAAGAACTGAAGAGGGTTTTTTTTTTTTTTAAAGAATTTTTAAAGCTGGTATTGTCAAGAGATTAACATCTACAGCAGGACATTGGTATTACACAAAGCAAAATGTATCCCATTTTCATCAGCAGACTGTGTATATCCACAGGCTGAAAGGAATCAGAGGAAGAGATGTGACCCCCATCATCCTACAGAGAGTCAATGAGCTCACTGCGGGACAGTCTCTCCAAGCCAGTATATATACATCTCTCATAGAAAATAATCATTACTCCCCTCACGTATTTACTCTCATTTGTGTTACAGTTTTCAGTTAAGTCTTTATCGCATCTCTCTCCTAGACATAGCTCTAATTCATAATAATGCCAGGGTGGCCTGTCAGATAGCACGTGCCCTGGCTAAGCGCATGCATCATCCACGAGGAGGCTGTATGAGCCACGAGGATGAGAACCAGGGTTCAAAACCTAAAACTGTACGTAATATCCAAAACACCATCTTACACACTCTCACTCAGGGTTGGTTTCTTGGCTGCTGATTAATTGTAAATTTGAACTGAAAATTGCATTACGGTGCACCTGATTAAACATGTCCAGGAAACTGGCATAAAGTGTTTAAAGTTTTTGCTTTATAATAGGTTTCTGAATTAATTTCTGATCTCTGATCTTCGACAGATTGTTGTTGGAGGTGTAAATGTTGACTTCATTGCTAAAGGAACAAGCAAGAAGTTATTGGTATGGGTAAATGTGTTAATGCATCCTGATAGCATGAAGTTTTGTATATAAATTTAGTCATAAACTTTTGTTCAACAAGCTCCTTTTTATTTCAGTTTGGACAGACAAACCCAGGGAGTGTCTGCCAGTCCTTTGGTGGAGTGGGTAGGAATATTGCAGGTAAAAAAGCATATTCTTTAGTGCTGATTTCTCATGAATACATTTCAATGTATGAATTACTGTAGATCTAGAGTCCATAACTTGTGTTCTTTCTCTTTACAATTGTCCATAAAGACTGTTTGAGTAGACTGGGTCAAAAAAATCAGTTCATCTCAGCCATTGGAGAAGATTCTCATAGTGATGCTGTGCTCATCTACTGTAAGCATATGGTAAGCACTGTATGACACTGGTAAATTCAACAATGACGAGGCTTTATTTAAGTTTGGATTGATCTGATCAGTCATCATGGTAGTGTGGATGTTGACTAAAAATGTGAACTTTTTACCAGTTAAACTGAAATAAAACTGTAGTTCTACTTCAGCTCTTTTAACACCTTTTTGTGTGCATTGGCAGTCATACCAAAACCCTCCAACAAAGGCACATAGTGACAGTGGAATATTTTAATTAACATTCACTGCTAACATTGACTGTTGTCATACAGCCAGCTTTCCCGTTCATCTTCACACCTCATACTCATGTACACCATATGGAGCTATCTGCTTACCTTAGAGATTGAGGGCATGTGTTAAATACATTTTATGGCCAAATGTTTGTGGAAACCTGACCATCACACCTATTTGTAGTTCTTCCCCAAACTGTTGCCACATGTTGGAGGCACATGATTGTCTACAATGTATTTGTATGCTGTAGCTTTACAGTTTCCCTTCAATGGAACTAAGAGGCCTAAACATGTTCCAGCATGATAATGTCCCTGTGTACAAATTGAGCTCCATGAAGACATGGTTTGCCAAGGTTGGAGTGGAAGAACTTGGATGTCCTGCACAGAAACACTGACCTCAACTCCACTGAATACCTTTAGGATTAACTGGCCAAAATAGAACAAATAAAACAAATTAAATAATAGCCATATAAAATAAATATATGCAATTAAATATACATATATAAGTTAAATGATATAGAATAAGAATGCTGCTACCAAGCAAGACAGCTGAATACATGCAGAGGAAAATGATTACTACCTTCTTCTGAATACATGTGCTTAGATATCTACGATTGGCTAGCGTCATTCTGATTGATAAGGGAACGTGTAATGCCATACCTCCAACCCAGAGAGCACGGCCAGTTCAAACTACTCACTATGTCGATGGCTTAGTAGCCAACATTGCCTCACACTTCTGGGGTTGGGGGTTCGATTCTCACCGCCACCCTGTATGTGTGGATGTTTGCATGTTCTCCGCATGCTTCAGGGGTTTCCTCTGGGTACTCCGGTTTCTCCACCAGTACAAAGACGCATGTTTTAGGCTGATTAGCAGCTCTAAATTGAATGCAGTGTGTGAATGGGTGTGGAAGTATGTGTGCGAATGTGCCCGGTGATTGGTTGGCACCTCATCCAGGGTGTCCCCGGCTTGTGCCCAGGGTCCACTGGGACAGGCTCCTCGCGACCCTGTGTAGGATAAGCAGTACAGAAAACGAATGGATGATGTGTATATATAGAACATTAAACATCACTCAGGCTCATAGAGGCAATTTAGTTTATGTGCTTTGTCAACTAGTGTGTACTTTCAGAAGTAAGCCTTGGCAACTGAGCCCTCAGACCTTTGCTGTACATTTGACAGGACACGTGTGCAGTTGCGAGACTGAAGGGTCAGCGAACGGCCACCTACTGTGCTGTCATCACAGAGAGTGGAGAGCTGAGTCTAGGACTTGGGGACATGGACATCCACCAGGAAATCAAAGAGCAGTATGTGAGTACCACTGACCATGTGGACTGAGTATGTAAGTATGACCTTTATTTGAATGACTCACATCATTAGTACAAAATAGTCAGATTAGCTACAATTAATGGTTAACATCACTGGCTACATAGCATGTCGTAGAATCAGGGAAAATCATGCATGATTGTAAATGTTGTATAGGTTTCGAAGTATGAGGACCAGCTCTCTTCTGCGTCTTTTGTGGTTCTTGATGGCAATATTCCTGTTTCTACTATTGACTACATATGCAGCCTTGCCAAGAAACACTCAGTTCCAGGTACATCCTGAGCTCTAAAAAAACAGATTTGGCTACTGAGATACTTCAAGCCACAACTCTGCGTCATCTGTGTGTGTGCGTGTTTTTGGGTGTGTTTCAGTATGGTATGAGCCCACGGATGCTGATAAGGCTTGTAAGCCCTTTGTTTCAGTGAGCTGGAAGGCACTCTCTTTCACTTCTCCCAACCTGGCAGAGCTGTGCACCATAAACCAGACTCTTTGTCTACCTACTCCACAGGGTACATCCTCCTATCAACCTCAAATGATCGCTGAGAATTGATGCTGAAATTATGTGCTGCTTGTACCTCATCACATTGCTCTTATCTCATGCTCAGGAACACAGATGGACACAAAATACCAAGTGATGACTCATTTCCTGTATTAGCTGGAATGCTCATAATCAAACTCACTCTGTGAGTGCTAATGATCTCTGAGGGCTGTGCTGTACCCAAAAGCAACAAGTGTTTGCCAAGTTGAATTATACTGAAGCGCTTTGTAATTCTCAAATCAGATTGGTCAAACAGTGTGTCCCCCCACCCTCCCTATAACAATGTGGCTCTGACGTAGTGCTGGCTGTATTTCAAACTACAGATTTATAGATATACAGTATCTGACAAAAGTGAGTACACCCCTCACATTTTTGTAAATATTTGATTATAATTTTTAATGTGACAACTCTGAAGCAATGACACTTTGCTACAATGTAAAGTAGTCAGTGTACAGCTGGTGTAACAGTGTAAATTTGCTGTCCCCTCAAAATAACTCAACACACAGCCATTAATGTCTAAAATTCTGGCAACAAAAGTGAGTACACCCCTAAGTGAAAATGTCCAAATTGGGCCCAAAGTGTCAATATTTTGTGTGGCCA
>JAOUWY010000054.1:13017275-13030453 GCA_025728095.1 Prietella phreatophila | reverse complement strand
ATCCATCTTCTACCGCTTACTCCTTCTTCAGGGTTGCGGGGAACCTGGAGCCAATCCCAGGGAGCATGGGGAACAAGGCGGGGTACACCCTGGACAGGGTGCCAGTCCATCGCAGGGCAATCTTATCATCTTGTAATGTAAAATAATGCATTCTTAGGCATGATATGAATGATGTGAAACATTAGCTGGAAAAACCCAGTGTTGCTGAGATACAGACATCATCAGGACGTCGTCAAGATCGTTTCAGTTGCTAACGAACCCAAATCTTCCTCATCGTCATGTATTTCCTTTTCAACACTCGTTTACGCTTCACACCTCGCATCAGAGTGTCACCAATCAGCCAAATTTAAAGCACAAGGAGCACTGATTTACACTTGAGCGAACGTTTTATTCGTATTCATAAAGATGCAATAAAACACACAAGCGACCTGTGATTAGCTCAGATCACGCTCGTCCTCCAGTACAGAGGAAAAGATGAATGGCTCTGGCTGGAGATCTAGCGCCGGGTTCTTGCTGTAAGCTGCTTCCTGCTTGTGTGTGTGTGTGTGTGTGGGGGGGGTTGGAACGGATTTCTCACAGACGAGGCCAGATGCCCAACGCCTGGCAGGGATTAAGCGCTGACACAAATTCACTTCATGTTCGAGCAGCAGAAGGCACGCTGGCAGACAACGTGGCTCGTGTTGCAACACTTTCACGAAGTTCTCAACTAATGAGGCATCGTACAGTATGCATGTGGGATTGAACATGCTCACACACACACACACACACACACACACACACACACCCACACACACACACACTCCTTAATAGTAAGAAAAAATGCACGTTTCTCGTGTCTCACTGACGCAATTATCACCTGAAAGCGCAGCTGAAGACATGTCTGAAATCTGCTTACTGAAGATACTCCAGTGAACAGCATCAGCATGTCAGAGCACAGATTTAGATGTTTGTTTCCATCACCTGCTGCTACAGTCGATACCTACACCTACTGTGACAGCTCACGGTTTTAGCGAGCTCTCAGACATCTCTGCTGGAGTTTTATTTATCAACCAAATTCCAGTCATATCGTTCGTTTCTTCGTTCGTCTTCAGGAAGCGCTTTATCCTGGTCACCCCCGGTCGAGGTGGATCTGGAGTCTATTCCAGGAGCACTGGGTGTGAAGCAGAAATATATCCTAGATGCACCAAGAGATGCGAGTCCATCAAATCTTACATCACAAACATTTAATGCAATTAATGGTCACCAAGCCATTTCCTGGCATGTTTTTAGGAGGTGGGAAGAAACCGGAGAACCCAGATGAACCTGGAGGAAACCATCAAGAAGATGGAGAACAAGGCAAAGTCTACACATAATGTAACTGGAGCTTAGGACCGAACCCAGAACATTGGAGGTGTGAGGCAGCGGCGGTATCCATGCAGGCATATCAAATTTAACATATAACAAATAACAATTTAAACTTGATCGCAGAAGTCGTTTCCAGTGCTTTGCCTTCCCAAGTGCACATGAGGAAAAGGAACGCGCCTTACCTGTTCACTCCATCCCTTTCATCAGAGCTCCGTGTGAAAAAGACACGCTGTACGCAGACGACGGTTTGGCTCCAGGAGTATCCTCGCAATGTCCTCGTCCTCGTGTATTTCTGTGTATCCCACTCACAGGGTGAGAGGAACGATGTGAGGTGAAGAGAAAATCAGAAAGAGAAGCTCTGCCTGCTTTCCAGTGGTTCTGTTTGCTCTGCGTTACCATCTAGTCACACCCCTGTCTCCTTCTCGCTCTCCTTCTCAATCTCTCTCACTCTCTCTCACACACGCTCTCTCTCTCTCTCTCTCTCTCTCTCTCTCTCGCACATACTCTCTCTCTCTCTCTCTCTCTCTGATTCTTTTTATCTGCTCTGTTCTCTTCACCAGTGCTTTATTGATGCACATGTTCATGCATGTATATCATTCCCATACCAAATATCAAACCATATAGCGTTTTCCTATCAGACACAGCTCCAGGAAGAACCCTTTATGAAGGCTAAGCAGCCTTAATTATCCAAGGAACCCTTAAAGAACCCTTGAAGAATCTTTTAAGAGTCAATTACCAATTACAAATAGCTAAATCTCCAGACTGGTTCTAGATATTAAGAAGAAAGCAATGATTTGGAGTTTGTACCATACACTTACCCAATTGATTTACAAACTCTTAGAAAAAAAAGGTTCTTCAAAGGTTCTTATTCAGTAATCAAGGGTTCTTAGGGCTCTACGTAGAACATTTAAGGGTTCTCCCAGAGCCCCAACCAAAGAATCCTTCTAAATTTGTTCACACATAGGGTAAAGGTTCTTAAATTCCAGGCAAGTAATAGTTAACACTGTTGTATGGTTCTACATGCAGAACCCTGATGGGTTCTCCCAGAGAAACAACCGAAGAACACTTACGTATTATAATTAGTTCATACATCCTCAAGAATGGGTTCTTAAAGGGTTCCTCGGATATTTCAGTAGACTTCTTAATTCTACTCTGAACCCTTTCTGATAGGGAAAGACTGCTGTAGGGTTCTATACAGATCCATGACGATTCTAAATTTGTTCCTACATACACTATTAGAGGAAAGGGGGGGGAGTCTAAAGCATTAAAGGGTGAAAGGGTTCATTGGACAATTAAATGTTCTTTATTTCCAAAAAGGGTACGACTTTGAGCTCTTTCAGGTATGTAGGGGAACACTGGTATAGGATTCTATCTAGATCACTGAAGGGTTCCGCCAGAAGGAAAAACAAAATATTCTTAAAGGTACTACATTTGATAACATTTAATAATTCATACTTGAGGGTTCTTCCTTCAAAAAAAATGGTTCTGCACCTTTCTGAACCCTTTCTTATAGGGGTAGGCAGCCACTTGGTTGTTGGGTTCTACTGTAGATAGAACGTTTAAAGGGTATTCCAAAGGAAAAACCAAAAGATCCTTAACAGTTCAGCATGTATTCATAAATTCTCTGCTAGAAAAGAGAACCGTTTAAGCGCACATCTCAGTTTTTAACGGTTCCTAGCTTCCAAAAACGTGGAACTCTTCCTCATAGAGAAACCCCTTTTTGTAGGGTTCTACCCAAAACAAACGGAACACCGCGTGATGATGTCATCTTCACATGACGTCGTCATGTTTAGGAAAAGATAATGGGTTCCGTCTCACGATGTTCCACATGCGAACTGAGGTTACTTTGAGCATCGCGTGCATTTGAGTGCAAAAGATTGCATCCCCTCTACAAGTCATTTAATATGTCTTCTGATTGGTAACCTATTACACCCTACAGCCTAAATATCCCAAGCTCAAAAGTTTGCATCTCCGTTAATATGCTCTTGTTAAATTTCCCAAATTCGCCCCATTAAAGCATCTAATGACACAATACAGAAAGTTGAAGGCATGAACAGTTCAATCAGGCTCACACTTAAGTTAGTTTCCCGTGAGCAGTTGAGTTAAGAATCAATGAGAATCAGGAAAAACAACAACAACAACAACAACAACAAAAGCACTCTCTCAAAAGCCCTAATCCAGAAGATATTGATCTTTCACAGAGCTGGAGAAGAGAATGTAAAGATATATATTTCGGGAGACATTATAACATTAGCGAAGAGTGAAAAGTAAATCACATAAGAGATGTGAGTAAGTCCTTAGAGTCAGTCAAGCGTAATGAAAATCCGCATTATATCACATCCGTCTCAGCGGAATCGCATACTGAGATATTAATGTCAAATTTCTCACAGTCGTTGTCTGTCTTCGCTGAGTGTCACATGATGCGGTCTAAGATCGCCAATCGCAACTCATGTGCAAAGTATTCTTTTACGATTTGTGACAGCAATCGTAACAATATAAATATCCAAATGGAACGAGGAGCAGGTGAGCGTAATCATGAGCACAAAGCGATGACAGGACAGTGGGGGCGGAGCCGAGGTTGAGTCAGAAACCAAAACGAGCACATAGAGCTCGTTGTCACGGGAACCGTGACAGTGAAAAAAGTCTCACTAACACCCGAGACGTTTTCCCAGACTGCCTCACAATTATATTATTAAGCTAGCCACTTTCTTTACATCTCACTCTCTGACTTTTGCACTATCTCTGACTTTCTGTGTCTTACTCCAGCTTAAGCCCTCATTAATCAGCCAATCAGGCTTTCCAGAGAAATGTCTCTTATTAAGCAGCTCATCAGTGGGAAGAAACGTGTGCGTGTTCTGTATTACATTAACATTCGCTCGCCCTCGCTCGTCATTACATTTCTGATTGTCGACGTGAAGCTTCGTCGGCTTTTTACCGTAACGTGACGTGATGCAAATGAAACTTTAACGTTTGGGACGTTCGTATATTGTAGACATTGTTCTTGATTAAAGAAAGAAAGAAATAAATAAACGGAAAACCATCACGTTCATCTTCATGAATTAACAAAATCAGCTGCATATCAAAGTCACGCAGAGGCGCTAGAGTGGAAAAAAAAAAGAAGGGGAGAAATAATGACGACTATTAATCTTTCCTAAATGTATTTGAAACCCCCGGACCGCATTATAATAAGCTGAATTTTCCGAGACGTGAGGCGTCCTGTCGAATCGGACACGACCCGTGAAAAATAACGTGCGCTCGTTTCCCGGAGAATTGTTTATTTGACCGTTTCGGCTCTGTGTGATTCCTCATCAGCGCCGTGGGGAAAGTTAGCGTGCGCAGATTGCAGAAAATGAGCTCCTGAGCGGGAGAGAGAGCGAGCACAGCAGGCGACGTGGCTCGCTTCGACACTCGAATCCTCTCGGGTACGGTGGTATTTACGGTGCGGTGTTTAGGAAACAGCAATTAAAAGCGCCTGTCGGGATTCGGGAGGAGATTCGGACGCGGGATTCGGGTTTGAAGGCAGATTAGCTTAGATGAAGAAAGATCAAGTTTCTCCATGCTCTTATTGTGAGGAAGCGGAACAAAACATTACGCTAATGCTTAACCGTCGCTGCGTTTTTACTTTCTACAACTCATTTTCATCGCAAACGCTAGCTAGGCCGAAAAATAAATAAACGTCTGTAGACGATGCTAGGTGAGCGAAAAGCATTTTACTTACAACCGTACAAATGCGAAGTGCTGTTCTCCATGGTGACCCATAGTAGCTATCTAATTCACTTAGCTAACCTTGTAAATATTGTGCCTTGTAGCGTAATTGCGTGATTAATACCATGCGACGTGAATTATTTCGGTATCGAGATCGCGGAATACCAAAATAGATAAATAAATATCGTATAAATGTATCGCTACGAAGTGGGGGGGAGTACTCCGGTTTCCTCCCCTAATCCAAAGTCATGCATGGTAGGCTGATTGGCGTGTCTAAATTGTCTGTAGTGTATGAATGGGTGTGTGAGTGTGTATGTGATTGTGCCCTGCAATGGACTGGCACCCTGTCCAGGGTGTACCCTGCCTTGTGCCCGATGCTCACTGGGATAAGCTCCAGGTTCCCCGTGACCCCGAAGAAGGAGTAAACGGTAGAAGATGGATGGTCTAAACAACAAATCATTGTTCAGGAAATTAGTGAGAATGAAACAATTTTTTGATTGCTTCAGATGTTTAAGCCTTTTTGGTAGACATGCAGACAGCTTTTTAATGTAATTATTTAAAAATATATATAGGTATTTATATTTTATTTTAATTTTGTACAGCCAGACATATGTTACTTTTAATTGATCATGGTTTTACCTTTGCATACAAGAAGACTATATAAGTCCTCTTATAACTATATAAGAGAAAAGTGCTATAAAAATAAAACTGAATTGATCCGAATAACTATTGTCAGAGCTGTTGTTATAGAAAATGAATCAACACCTTCTTCTGACCAATCAGATTCAAGAATTCAACAGCAATAAGAACTACTAGAGCAAAATAACAATAAAAACGTGAACGCGCTTGGTGCTTAGTTCACAACTTGACGCCTGTCCCTGAATGTGTCTGTAGTTTGTACCGTATAGCTCTATAACCACAGTGAACTACATCTCCCACAATGCATTTCGGCCCTGTGTGCGCAAACACAGTGCGCGGTGAGAGGATACTGTATTCCCTCCTCCTCAGTTTCATGTAAGATGGTAGTAAGACGCTGCTGCCTAAAGAACTAGTTTGACTAGACTAAATACTAAAACCGACATTTAAAACCAGAACAGAGCCAGGACAGGATAGTAGAGGAACTCCAGCTTCTCTGAGAAAACAATTTCCGCCTGATATTTGTAGAAATATCTCCGGAGAGGAATCCCGGCTAAAGTGAGTATCCAAAAACTACCTACCGCTGGCCCTAAATGTTCTCAGCACAGCTGTATTGAAAATGTTATGTTTTTAATAGACGTAGACTGATTTTTATACACGACACACCTCGTGGTAGTACCCCGAAGCCTGAGTGGGAGTAGAGGGGGAAAGTCAGGGGTTGACACCGGGCGTCCGTTTGGCCAGAGCCGGCGTGAGCAGTGGGAAAGGCGCAGGCTTCGGGCCGGTGTAGGCCGCAGCCGCTCAAAAACAGACGAATACGCAAGAACAACCGTGACTTCCAGATTGCCAGCTATGTTGAAGTGCCCGAGGCGAGGCTTAGATTTGTGCCTGGTGGTGTCTAAATTGAAAGACGAGGTTTCTCTGGTGTGTTTTGGTCGCCTCTCGCTCGTCTCTCTGTCCCAGCTGTGGAAGCACCTGACCCGGTGTCACTCTGAAATCTGTTACCGCCGAAACACGTCACCATGAGCCCTGAGTTACAGAGAGGACCGATTTTTATATCACACTAGCTTTATACGGTTGTGGTTGTAGTTTTAAGATAATACATACATCAGAGAAATTATCATAATTTCCAATCTTCGGAGTTTTTGGGTGTTGCCGAGTTGTCTGTTTAAATCGGTGAGAAATAAAACAATAGTGAGTGTAAAGGATGTGTTTTAGAGGGCATGCTGTTATAAGAAAGTAATCAACGATAGTGTGGTGTGATGCAGCACCACACAAAGCAGTTGCTGATCTCACCCCAAACTGGATGATTTTCCACATAAAACAGCAGGTATATATATATATATATATATGTATGTATCCCTCTTCTACCACAGCAGTTTGCGAACAAGAAGAGTTTGTTATTCATTAAAGAATGACATGTCATTAGTTTGAACCGTTGCAATTCATGATGTGCAGGACAGGTCTGTGTTATTGTTTACATTTACAGCTCTTATCCAGAGAGACTTACATATATCTCATTTATACAACCGAGCAGTTGAGGGTTAAGGGATGTGTTCAAGGAAGGGCCCAGCTGTGGCAGCTTGGTAGTGCTGGGATTAGAAACTTCCGGTCCAATGAAGTCTTACCCTCTGAGATACCACTGCCCCACGTAAATGATCACAAACAGCGGTTCCTTCACCAGCTTCTCTTTTCCATTTCTCTTGGAATTAATAAGGCATTTTGCAAGACAATTTGCAGCCTGTAACGTTACAGAGAAACCAGGAATTGCAAGGGCCGCTGTTCTGAAGTCTTTCCCATGGTGGATAACTGTTACAGTGTGCGGACACTGGAGACTCCTTCCGGAAATGTTAAATAAACGCATCCTCATGGAGGATTCAACTGGACTTTTCGACGATACGTTAATCATTTCCACCTGGTTTTACTGTGTGTCAGATTTTCCATCTTTGATGCATAATTGAAATTTCGACCGATACACGATAATGATGTGAGACAGACATGGTCATGATAATCGGGCGACTTTCGGCGTGATTCTCTGGCCGTGTTATGAAAGATGTCGCGAGTGTGTTCGAGTTGGACTTTGTCCGGTGCTCAATGCAAGAACTCCCCTATTGTCTCATTCATTGTCAATCAGAAAATGTGTCACTTCCATGCCGATACCTCTCCAGCACTTGAGGCCATTGATACTTGGTACTGGATTTGAGAATTACATTCGTGCCAAAAGTATGGAACGTAGCATTTCAAGAAACTAGCAAACATGTACAATGAGATAAAAAAACAGTCTGAAAAACTCCCGTTTATCCAAGGTTTAATACTTAAAAAGAGCCGATGCGCAGTCTTCCGCATTTTTTTTCTGCGCTCGTACGCACTGGTCCCATTGCATTATGGGATTGTTTGACTCGTGTAGTATGAACCGATAGCATACTGCAAAATCTCGCCAGAAGCATCACACCATCCGGGTATTTCTCGCCTACTGTTTCTCGCATACTTAGAATTCAGGCATACTCCCCCTTTGTCGTACTGCTTTTCGCCTACTATATAGTAGGTTAGTTTGCTATTTCAGATGCAGCCCGTGGTCTTCAAATAAACCGTATTCTTTGTTAACAGTTTTCTAAACTTAGTCTTCGCTAATCATGGTTTATGTATGCACTGCCAGAGGTTTAGTTTACGCTCCGCAAGTTTACGTTCACCATTCTGGTACAAACCTCTCGTGTAGGCGGGGCTTAACAGCGAACTACTCTCAGTGGTGATTGAGATTTGTATCGACAGCTCGAGTATTTAGCTTAGAAGGCGGATGGTGTTGATGATGACGGCAACGACACCACTCCGTGCCGCTCTTGAGAGCCATCTTGAAAAAAATAGTCATATGAGACCCAAACTTCAAATATTAATTATGAACTAATATGCTGATTAAATAAGTTATTTCCAGTACAACGCACAAACACTTATAACTATACAGAGAACCGCATCCAGAACACTCTCCGAACTTCACGCCAGTGAACTGTCTAATTCCAGGTCAGGGAGTTGGCCGTCCAAATCTCACTAGCCAATGAGACTAAACCGCTATTAGGCCCCGCCCACTCGAGACTCACTGTTCAGCCCCGCCCACTCTAGGCAGTGCGTTCATAAACCGTGATTAGCGAAAACGATGGTTAGAAAACTTAACAGAGAACGCTTTTTATTTTTGCTGCTGAGTTGAGTGTTTTCAGTTTAAGTGTTTTTCTTCTTTCTCATTGTGTATGTTTGTTCATTTCTTAAAGTTACGTGCAATACTTTTTGGCACAAATTTACTCCCATACTGGATAAGCATCTCCTGTCTGTGATTTTTGAGCTCATACAGGTTGGATCTGACTTTACTGTCTTTTTAGAATCTTTTCCAAAATCCAGATTGTGTCTTTACATCACTGTGTTGATCAGTTTTTAGAAATGTACTTTACATAGCTGATTATAATGACGTTTCTCCAAAATATGAAGGAAATTCCCAAAATGAGCTTTAATCACTTGCATCTTATATGTAAGGAATACATAACGACAGGGTGTGCAGTTACAGGATCATAATCCAGGACAGGGTGGTGTGATGCGGCCTGACGCGAACGTTTTTAAAAAAAAAAAGCTTTTATTGTTATGTTTAATGTTGTGGAATGTCACGTATTACGTTATAGAAGCTATAAATAGTCATTCTGTCATCGTCCTCATTTTTTTTTACCTCTCTCCTGAAGTTAACACACAACAAGCAGAGAAACTGCAAAGTGCAATGATCTCTGTTCTGGAGACTTTCCTGTGGCAGAAAATCTACTGCCTATAAAGATTTAATAAGCATCTTCTGTTTTCCTTGTGAGAATCAGTAGAATTAAGAGCTTTAGTATTATATAACTTTAGTAGAATTCTCTCTAGTGTGTGTTATTGAGGGACATGAACATTGTCATGAAGCACCACTCCATCACCCATCCATAATCGACTCCGTTACGAAGAGGATTTCAGTATTAATCAGTATTGAGTATCGGGTAATCCTTTGGTATCTGTACTGTATTTAAAAAAAAAAAAAAAACACTACAACTTCATTGATCTCAAAGATTATTGTATTATTGATTATATGTAACCATGACGACGATATGGGAAATCAGATTTGGTGGTTAAATTATGCCGTTCTCCTGTATAGAAAGTACATTGAGTCTTGTGTATCTTCCACTGTGATCACATTACTATGTGCTGTCAATTTACATCACCTCTGGTGGCCGCTAGTACTGGTTTAAAGAAGCTCCCCTTAAAAACAGTCTGTGTTTTCCTGCTCCAGCAGTCCGCACAAATTTCATCTTCTCTCCATACTCATGCCTAAAACCTCTCCTCTCTGCGTCTCCCGTTTCCTTCCAGTTTTGTTCCGTCTCATTCTGGTGAGTCGCCGTGATCACCCCCGTAACAGTGCAATAAGATGTCCCGTAGCCCTGAGCTGAAGGAAGACCCTATGGAGTGCCCTCTGTGTATGGAGCCTCTGGAGATTGATGACGTCAACTTCTTCCCGTGTACCTGCGGCTACCAGATCTGCCGTTTTTGCTGGCATCGCATCCGCACAGACGAGAACGGCCTCTGCCCAGCCTGCAGAAAGGTACAGCTCTACTGCTGTGTGTTTAATTGCACTCATATCCTAGTTTAGAGCTGAATGAACAGGCGATTTTTGTGTGATTTGTGTTTATCCAGTCTTGGCTTGACTTAATGCGGGAATTGCAAATTGCTGATAGATTCTGTCTAAAGCAATCCAAAAGTAATTTGGGCGACGTAAATGCCAGCAAACTCTCAGATTTAGACACAGCAGGTGATAAAACTCCCTCTACACTGCCTGCCTTTCTTTACTTCCTGCATGAGTTCGAGTCAGAGTTCCCACTCATGATAGCTTTTGACGCGGAAGATGAAAATCGCTGCCGTCTTTCATGTGGTACCCATAGCACTAACTATGGTAAAGCCTGACCACCACAAAGGCAGCCATTTTGGCAGCACTCCCGGGCAGTTATATAATGTACCATAATGTAAAATATAACAGAAATTGCGTACAAAACAGATTTTTGCATACTGCACATGCACTTTTTTCCAGAACAAGTTTGACAATGGTAAGGTTATTTATGCCTTTTTCTATGGTAACAGTGATCATCAGCCCTCAGAGTGTGGGCCAAATCCCAAATGGCTTCCTGCTCCCTACATACTTGTACTTTATGGGACAGTTATATTTGTAAGGAATATAATTACTTCTAAACACAACAGTTACAATCAAAATGATTCAACCCACATTGCAAATCAGGTTTATTGTCAAAATTGACAGACTTTCAGCTGTTTGCAATGAACAAAAGCTATTTTCAAACAAAAGCAGTTGAAATAGTTCAACAAAATAAATGCTTTAAGTGGTTTCCCCAAATTCAACTGAAAATGCAACTTATAATGATTTCTCCAGTCTCAAAGTTATACAACCCCCTGAATAGAATCCCTCACAACAGCACAAATATGCAAAACAGGGCTTCGTTATTTGCACCAGGTGTGCTTTATCTGGAACACATGAAATACCTGAACTGGCTAGGGCCAGAAAACACATGAAATACCTAGATGGGGCAGAATAAGTAAGCGATCAATGGCTGCAACCAGATTTCTTAGAAGGCAGGTTGTGTAAAACCCTCAAGTGACTGCAGAAGACCTACAGCAAGACTTGGTTGCAATAGCCACTGAGGTTTCAGTGAGCACAGTAAGGTGCGTACTAAACACCGAATGTTTTCATGTCAGAACTCCAAGACGTACGCCACTACTGACCCAAAAGCACAAGAAGAGTTGGCTCCAAATTATATAAATAAGCCACGGACGTTTTCGGATTCTGTTCTGTGGAGCGATGGGGGGAAAAAATTTAACTTTTTGGCATGATGGATCAGCCGTATGTCTGAAGGAAGAAGAATGAAGAAAGAACACTCTATCCATAGTCAAGCATGGTGGTGGCTCAGTGATGCTCTGGAGCTGCTTTGCATCCTCTGGCACTGGAAACCTGCAGCACGTGGAAGGCAGCATGTGGATTCATTGAAGTATCAGGAAATCCTAGGAGAAAATGGCATGCCGTCTGTGAGGAAGCTGAAGCCACTGGACCTTTCAACAGGACAATGATACCAAGCATACCTCAAATTCCACCAAGGCTTGGAACCCTGCCAGAAGCTATGCATCTCGTTTGCAGCAGGTCATAACAGCAAAAGGGTGCTCTACTTAGTACTAAAGATGCTTGCCCTGAAGGGGTTGAAACTGGAGAAATCATTAAGTTGCATTTTCAATTGAATTTGGGGAAACCACTTGACGCATTCATTTTGTTGAACTATTTCAATTGCTTTTGTTTGATTTGTTCATTGCAAACAGTTGGAAGTCTGTAAATTTTGACAATAAAACTGATTTGCAATGCGGGTTGAATAATTTTTTATATGCAGTGCACAATATGTCCTATAGGAAGCCATTTAGTATTTGACCTTGTTATGTTACAGTTTATTTTCATCACAGTTCACATCTAAGCTGACGTGAAAGTTGTATTAGTAATGTATAAGCTACGTACAATATATGTGTAGGCCCAAAGCACACTGAATGAGTTCTGTACCCACCCTTGTCTCCAGTAATACTATTTTCAATTGCTGAGTGCTAGTGTGTACATTTGGAGGGTGATATATTTCCCTTAAGCAGTGTCCTTTCCTGTGATGGATAATGTTCATATTTATACATTGCTGATTAGAATATTATGCTGTGATTGTTTTACGAGGTTTCACAGCATGAAAGTGCAGTGTCTAATAGGCCTGTCACGACAGTGGCATGCGTGTTTGTTTAGATAAGAATGAATTTTACCATGTCATATTTGGTGAGTAGGAAAGGATGTAAATGCATTTTAAGGGTTTTATTTGAGAGGCGGAATCCAAATCGTGAATCAAAATCAGTAAACAGAACACAGGCACAGGTCAGGCGATCAGCGAACAGCAAACGCAGGGATAATCCAACATGCACAAACGAGAAAACAGAACTAGTTCAATAACTTGGAAAATAAACTGAAAACATATGCGTCACACGTGGGAGACAGCCAATTACCAGACACGTGTGGAAACAAGACATAAATCAAAACAAATACACGCAGTGCACTGAACACTCAGCGAGAGGGGGAGATTCTTGACACACCAACATTTTAGGCATTCGCACTGCTTCAGTCCTCTCGTCTGCTCTAGAGCTGTCACATTAAATATTCATTGAGGTTAAGATAAAAATGCACATTTAAAATGCAAAAACTGTGTGCATTAGAATTTAAGATGTGTAGCAATCACTAACACTGATCTTAATTAAAACATACTGTTGAAAAAACGACATGCAAGACATTATCAGTCTTTTTTTGAAGAAGAAAAATCTAGAAAGACTAGTTCTTTGGTTTCAAATGATCCAGTCAGTGTCAATAACGTTGGGGATTGAGCCGCTTCAGCAGCGGGAGCTGAAGCTGATCAGTG
>JAOUWY010000054.1:12992468-13005206 GCA_025728095.1 Prietella phreatophila | reverse complement strand
TTAAAATTATAGACTGATCATTTCTTTGTTAGTGGGCAAACGTACAAAATCAGCAGGGGATCAAATACTTTTTCCCCTCACTGTATATCATCTACTCAGGCAAATTTGACATGAACCGAACGATGGATGATCATTAATACGGATATTAGTGGGGGGAAAAATAAACATTGCAATCAGAAGAGCAAGCTGAACAAAACTGACATTGTATTGCCAATATCAACAAATTACATAGGAGTTAATGCTAAAAAAAAAACTAAAAAAAAACTGACAAGCTACACACTCAATAAAAGGTAGAATAAAAGTGATAAACAGAAGTAAGGCTTACAAATTCTTTGTCTGGTTGTTTTGTTTTTTTAAAACCCTGTTTGATTGTGTCTATTCATATTGGTATCAATACAAGGCTGAATGTTTGTTTATTTTTCAATCCTCTTCCACCAGAATGCTTCTAATCTTATGATATTTGACTGTCTCCATACAAAATATTAAAGTATTAAGTAATGACCTTCCAAGATTTTATCTAGCAAAAATGCCCTCTAAATTAATCAGGTCATGGATGAAAAATGCTTAATGTCTTTAGAAATATTAGCTGTTTTTCATGGCAAAATAGTAAAAATTATCAAAATACCAGACTTTTCACTTAAATACCAACTTTGTTTTATTCTTGTTTTCTCCTGCTTTGCTGCTCCAGGTATTCCAGCATCCACCGGCAACAGTTTGGACTGTGTGCAGGATGAGAACCCTCCGCACTGGCTCAAGTCTCTACAATCTCTGACTGAGATAGATGGGCCGAGCGGTTCAGTGGTGTCTCAGCCTCGTCATACGGGCCTGCTGGACTCCACAGTTCGGCTTCCTCTGCACAGAGGTGGCTGGGCGCCGTACCTCCCTCCTCCGTCGCTCGCTCCCAGCCATTACCACTCTCCTCCCCCAGGCTTCCAGACACCCTTCAGACCTCCAGCGCAGACAACAACAGACCTCTTACAGAGCGCCGCCATGGAGCGCCACTAGGGACAGATCCTCATCCCTTTCTCCATACCTGTTAAACTTAACTGTAATGACGTCGAATATCCTGATCATTAATAACATAAGCTCTTATTTGTCTGACTCTCTGTCCCTCTTCATTATCCCCCTCCTCACTCCTGTATTTTGAGGCACACATTAACAAATGGTTTGGGGGGGGGGCATCATTCATATGTAATCAATCAAGGAGGCTTTGAGAAACATTTGATACACACACTATTAATAATGGTTAAAAACTCATACAATACTCATCCATTCTAGGCTCCAATTTTGATCTAATACTGTGAATGTGTTACTTATTGACGGGCATCTTAATGACTATTTTATCACTGAGGTCATTTGGACAGTTATTTCAGAGGGAATACCTGTCAATCAGGTTTGGACAGTCATACTCACAGAAATAGGAGGTTATGAAAACAGACCCTGGCACTCTTATGTAAGCCTGGTGTAAATGCACACACGAGTCTTAATGCCACAAAGCATCGCTAGAGACCCCTGATGCCCCCCAGACAGCATGCGGGGAGTCACTGCTGTACCTCTGTATCAGAGGATGGAGCGCTACCCTGCTGATGGCTGGGGGTTTGGGGTCTATCTCACTACTACATGACCTTCAGTGGGTGCAAGATGCCACCATGTGGCACTTTGTCACTCCACTCCTAGTGAGAAGCATTAAAGACTGCAGTGCACAGTTGCTAAACATGACTATCTGAAATACATAGTTGTGATGAAGCTGAAGAAGGGTGGGAAAATGGCAGGTAAAATACTGATAATGTGAGCTCTAGTAATGACTGATGTTTTCGTAACACCTCTTGGCCAATTCAGGCCCTCCTAATCATTTCTCTCTCTTTTTTTTTTGTCATTACAGTGTTGCCCGTACTAAAAGGTATTTAAGAGGCACACTCCTTCATTTTTTCAGGAAAAATTCAATATAGTACAACCTCTTGGTTTTTAATCATGCTGCTGAGATAACACATTTAATACAAAGTGAAGAGCTAAAAAAATTAAAGAATTGACTTTTCTGCAGTCTGGAGCAACAAAATCCTAAATAAAATTGAATACTCAGTGCCTCTGTTTTAATGTTTTTTCCCCTTTTATTTCTGTAGTCATCATCAAGTAAAGAAATGATGCACACCACTTTAAAATACGAGTTTTTATTATCTTAATAGGCACATCACAACAGCATGTAATGTTAGTGACACATTATTTTCATCAGATATATATACATGTTCAAATGTTTAACTTTGATGTATGTGTCTTGTGAAATGTTAGTCTTCCCTCAAATCAAGAAAATGCACAATGCACACTGAAACAGAACAAGAACCGCTCCATCGAGGGATATTCTGATCACGTCAACACGAGTGCTTTTAAACGTCTGTACAACTGCTTTTACAGCAGAGGGTCCGCACGCAGACTGTCCACGCTTACATGTGGAGTGTTCACTCCCTTTAAAAAGTTCAGAATGTCACTTATAGTTAAGGCATGTATTCTTTCATATCTCCTGCTCTTTCCATGGTAGTTTAGCACACCGTGCCGTTCTCCATGCGGGATTTGGGGTAGGGAGTACGGCTAGGTGGTGGAGGAGGTTGAATGGAAGGTGCCAGAGTGCAGAAGAAACCAGCAATAAGTGTGAGACCCAAACCACACCAGGCGCTGAACATCGACCAGCCGTAACCGTGGCTTACGTCGTCGGGGAGGCTGAACATGTAGCGTGGGTAGCGGGAAAGTTCGAAATTAATGCCAGCCACGCAAGTACACAGGGCAATGATGCAAAACGTACCTATGAGAAAAATAAGAGTAACATTTAATGCTTAAAATGGGAAATGACCTCAGGACAGCATATTGGATATGCTATGACCTTCATGCTACAATTCTTACCTCCCATGAGGAAAAGCAGGCCAGCCACATAGTGCATGAGTCCCTGATCCCAGCAGCAGCCCAGCAGTCCTATCGTCCAGCCAAACAGGATGATGGACAGAGCCATGCCCATGAAGGCTGCCGTCATCCGGCGCAAGTCTGAGGAACAAGTCATGCATCAAATGTCCATCAAAGATTTCCAGTTATCTACGTCAATGTGAAAGTGGCTTTGAATATAATTATAAAGACATTTCACCCTTATTCATGAGGGTTTTTATCATTTTCTGGAATGATTCTCCTAATTTAATCATCTTCATTTAATACTGGTAGGCCCTAAAGTTTGACGCCAACATGAACAGTAAATGGCGCACTTATATAGCGCTTTTATCCAAAGAACTTTATACTGTGTCTCATTCACCCACACACACGGTAGCAGAGCTGCCATGCAAGGGAGCAACTTGGGGTTCAGTGTCTTGCCCAAGGACACTTCAGCATGTGTCCCCCAGGCCTGGGAATCAAACCGCCAACCTTATGATTAGTGGACAACCCGCTCAACCATTTGCACCACAACCGCCCCAGCTAGTAGATTAGCTAATACAATAATGTAGCATATCAAAAGCATGTGTAGGTAAATAGGTAGATCTTTTTACAAGGCTGTTGCTAGAGGGGTGAAAGGTGGGGCTGAATGCAGAAGATTACAGCTGAACAATGACTGGATATATTTATAGATATATGTTTATAGTAATATGTATATATTTATAGTACTATATGAATGGAAAGAGTGTTTCCATTTATCCATCCATTTTCTGTGACACTTATCCTACACAGGGTCACAGGGAGCATGGAACATATGCCAAGGAAATCAGGGCACGAGGTGGGTGACACCCTGGACAGGGTGCTAACCCATCGCAGGGCACAATCACACACACATTTTCACACAATTAATCACAGTTACAGACAATTTGGAAATGTCAATCAGCCAATAACGTATGTTTTTGGACTGGGGGAGGAAGCCAGACTACCCAGAGGAAACCTCCGAAGTACAGGGAGAACATGCAAACTCCACGCACAAAGGGCAGAGGCAGGATTCGAACCCCCAACCCCAGAGGTGCGAGGCAAACATGCCAACCACTAAGCCATGGTGTGCTCTTTAAAGAGTGTTTGTGGTCCATACTTTCTGGTTGCAACTCTGTTTGCCTCATTCACCTGGGAAGAAGACTGGGTAGAAGTGCCTGTTTTTCTTTTTCTTTCTCAAGAACAATTAGGCCTATAAAATAATGCCAGCTACAATCGAATGTGCCCAATATTTGAATAGTTGGACTATGTACATAAATAAATCTTGACTAAGGGGTTTCCATAGAATTTATTTTCCATTATATTTTATTTATTTTCCAAGGAGTCTCTGGCAGCAAAAAACCCTGATCTATATGATATAAAGTGTCAACGTTCAGAATATTCTCCTTATATAGAGCACATCTCACTTACGCAAGGCATGCCAGTCGTCCTGTTGAATGGTCTTGGTGATATCCTTTTGCAACATAGTCGACGAAGTATAGTAGTACTTGATGTAGGAGCACCTCTCAATAGTCCCTAAGTGTATTTTAAAGAAAAGGTCAAGTTTGGGCCAAGGGTTATCAGGTGACACAAAAGCAAGTTGCAGCATACTACTAGAGATATGAAAGACTGGAGCTGGGACAATGGAAAAGAGCCAGTGGTATTCATAATGAGCATCAGCATGAGTCAGCTACACAGATGGCTTTTGCCTGTATTGTTCCTGATCCTATGCTCCTTATCTAAATATCTATATATGTGGCGTTCAGGAAAAGGTTTATCATTCACGTGTGTAAAATCAAGATTTACAACTTATTTATCTGTGTACTTTATAAACTGTCCGGTGTATAAATATAAATAGTAGCAAAGAGGTGTGGAGCAGCTTGTGTCCGAGGACAATGTGTCTACTTGTCAAGATCTGGAAGGGTTTGACAGTCACATCTCAGCATATGTTTCAGATTGGGAACAATCTCAGGTTAATGTTACATTTATCTGTGAAGTGATGTGGCCTAAGCGTTTTGAGGAAAAACATTAGTGTCGACACTGTAATGGCTTTAGATGGTTTATTAAGCATGCCATTAAAGCATCACTATACACAGCTGGACTGGACGAAATGCTTGTTTAAAAAATGGCTGATGAAAGTGTTCACCTTTCTTAATGAGCTCCTCGATGTTCCGGTCGAAGCCGAGTCGGTAGCATTTGCTCCACAGTCCCACGGTGGTGGAGTTGTAGCGACGCTTGCACTCGTCTGCCGCGCTCGCGCCGAACAGTTCCCTCCGCTCGCGCAGCATTAGTGGCCGCGGCTCGCGCAGCGGGAGGCTGTGGCTCGGGATGTAGATGAAGCCCGGGTCTGTGCGACGGCGTGATAAAACCCGACAGCGCTCTTTGTACCTCCTGGCGTCCGTTTCGTACCAGTGATCGGAGGATATAGCAACCGTGAGGAAGCACAAAGCGAGCAGAGAAAGCGCGAGACCGGCGTACAGCAGCCATTTACCCATCGCCATCGCAGCAACGTATCCGCTCAGGCCGCATCAGCAGCCCAGCACCACCAGCACCTCCATCCTATCAAAACAATCTCAGCATGCCTCGACAACACAATGAATAATGTTCACATGCAAATACGCGCTTTGGATTAATCACAGAAGGGCTGTGAAATGTTCAGTGCACCGCTAACGGCAGGCTTGTCTGCGCGAGACTCCGGCAAATCACATGCAACCTTTCCGCTCTTCCTTGAACCGCATTCACTGACTTATGGCAATCGGGCAAAACGGAAATATTTCATTGTAGTGAATAAAACAAGCTTTTTTTTCAGTAAACAGATAATACTTCCTCATCGCCTAGGCTACTATATCTACATATAACATTACAATACATAAGGACGCATTATACTTAAATTGTATACTCATTTAATCGAAATAAATTAGCCGTGTTTATACCCTGGAGGCATAACACGGACATCAATATTCATTATACTAATGATTTACATACATAGGAGACTGTCCACATTTCCACTGTAGCTCAGGTGCTTAAATAAATCCGCTTTAATTCTGCAACTAAGAAACTTGGAGATCTCCGAATCAGTTTAGATTGATTTGATAGACATCAAAGTTCTTTAATAATTCAGCCCTGAGGATTAAATGTTTAACTAAACAATTACACTAAATGTCCATATATGAAGTATTCCATACAATAACAACTGTTGGCTATATTATTTCATCAGATTGGTAACATGTCTCGCGGAGAGTCTAGTCCAGTGAAAAAAAAACTTTAAACAACCCTAAAATATAAAGTTTTTTAAATATATAGGCTACTTTCAAGTAGGTACTTAACCTAAGAAAGTCTATATACTGGGCAGAATATTACACCTATTAACACTTATTTGTAAAGTTGAAAAGTGATGAAGTTTTTACACAACGGACTCAAGAAGCCACCAGATTGTACATTTAAAAAAAAAGAAAGCAGGCTCTGAAAGGCAATGAAATTGGATTATTATTGGGTTTTGTTTTGTTTTTTTATTAACAAACAAAATACATGTATTCTACCTCCCAGTGTCTTCTTGCTTTGGACAGTGTTTCATGGAGCACTGAGATTTATTACAAATTTAAAATCTCTCACTCATCACTGTTTGCTGTATTCTCGGGTCGGATGGTTCTTCGTTTCCATTCGACGTTGGATGCATTGGCATCTTTTTATTTATAGTGCAGTGTTGGGAATTCTTCCTCCTTATTTGAACACTTACATCCTCCCGAGGTTTGTAGGGACATATCACTTGCGTTCAAGAGATTTATTTTTATTGTCTGTCCCTAAAGCTCGTACTAACTTTGGAAAAAATGCTTTCCATTTTGCAGCACCACCCGCATGGATTCAGCTTCAGAAGGAATTACAGTTGAAGGAGTTGGTCTCACTATATTCTTTTAAAGGTTTTTTTTTAAAGGACCTTGACGAAAGGCAGTCCGTTTGTCACTGTTTTTTGAATTGATTAAGACCCTGGTTTTCTTATGATGACATTGTCGTCTAAATATGATGAGTGAAAGTGTGTCTATGCGCTTATTTGTGTCTCTGTATTTGTTTGTAACCGTGCTGCTGCCACTTGCCAAGACACTCTTGTAAAAGAGATTTTTAATCTCAAGGAGTTTTTTATCCTGTATAAATAAAGGTTTGAATGAATGAAAAAAATGAAAATTCCTGTTATGAAGTTGGTGACCTCTAGTGGAGGAACCTGCAAAAAGAGAGGAACTACAAACAAACGTACTTTAAGATATTTTTATTTAAGCATTAATAATAAAAAAGAACAGACCATTACAGTGACTCTTTAATGCATAATTTCCTACTGCAGTTTGCGGAAAGGGGGAAAAATCACCCCTTGTTGAAACATGTACAACAGGCCTTAATGTTGTCTGAACTATTTCAGTAGGAGTAATCAAGCAAAAAACATATCTATTTTATTAATTTTTTTGCACCATCCAAAGACGAGATTTGCTTTTTAGGAAATTTTACACGTTTAATTAGATGTAGCTTCATTCACACATTTAAATTTCCAACATAAAAAGGAACTTATCAGCAAGCAAATAGTGATGGGAAGTTCGGATCATTTTACTGACTCGGATCTTTGAATCTCGTTCAGCAAAATGAACGAATCCCCATCCGTCATTTCAGCAGAATATAATTAAAATGTTACATGTTAATCCCCCCAACACATCTAGTACTTAATAAACTATCAAATAAATTATAGCTTAATGCAGCAAAGGTCGAATTATGAGGGGAAAAAAATTATTAATAGCTTAGCTGGTCTTCAGGCAATGCAGTGTTAGTTCATCACGTGACTGCAGTGGAGCTGTGGCGTGTGAACGAACGACTCGAACCAGAGACTCGAGAGGTGAACTAATCATTTCCGTTTCCGGCGCAGCACCTATGTGGATGTTGCAGCGCATGCGCGGTCAAAAATGAACGGATTACTCCGGAAACTCTCTGTTCCCGGATCATATTAAAGATTCGTTAAAAATTAACAATAACGTTACATTTTGGTTAATCATATTAAAGATTCGTTAAAAATTAACAATAACGCTACATTTTGGTTAACAAACTCGCTGCTGTTAATTTGCTCAGCTTCCTGCTAGGAGACAATAACGTTGCAAGAACGTTTCCAGAAGGTTCGTTTCTAGTCTCTAAAGTAACCTTTGGTGGAAAAAGGAACAGTGCTGACTTTTAACCAAAACACACACACCTTATTAAAAAACAAAACAAAAAAAAAAAACCCAGCTCCAAAAGCTCAGGTTAGTGGTCCTGTTTGCTGTGGGACGCGTTTAAAACCTGCCGTTTTCTTCTAAAGCTCTATGTTTGCAGCTTGCCGCCCACGTGCAGGCTGAGAATAAAACACATTTCGGATCATTAAACATTACGTAAAAAAAAAAAGAAAAAAAGTAAAACAGCGAGTTTAAACCGCTTACGAAAGCCTGTGTTTGAGAGGAGCTACTCCTGCAGCACCATTAGAAGGATGTGCAGTGTGTGTAGCCATGCTCAGTTTGATCTGCTCAGTGTGCTGATCCTCCGGGCTCGCGCGCACTGCGGCAGAGCGGGGGAACTCTTAGCGGCAGCCTGGCTGTCCACAACACGGCACGCTCACACCGGAGACACCGGGCTTCAGAGAGCACTCTCCTAGCTTTTTTTACTGTTAGAAAACAACGGAACGCCATGAAAAACTTCCTGTTGATTACTGAAAGCTGGAGACAAAACAGTAATTACACCGGACAGGAACTTAGAACCTACTTAGGGTTAGAAAACGTGCTCTCTGAACACAAACCCCAGCTGCTTCTACTTATATAGCTCTGTATACGTCATATCCTGTAACCCATGCTTCTTTTTGGTTGGTTAGTTTCCGCGCCAAAGTTTTTTGAACTAGTTACCTTGGGAAATGATTATATCCAGTCCTGGTTAAAGAGTTGGTGTGCTATTATTTGAACATTTCTTCTTTTGGAGTGGACTTTCACTTTACAGTGACTAGAAGATCACCATCTGGCTAGCTTTCGCTTTTCAAATAATATTGCTAAATCCAGCCTCCACCCTGTGTGTGGGAGGGGAATTTTATAACGTTCGAGAATGTTATATTTTGGTTAATGAAGTCAGCGCTGTTAAGTTAACAAGCTTCCTGCTGTGAGACGAAACAACATTGCAGGAACGTTTCCAGAAGGTTCGTTTCTGTTTCTAAAAGTAACCCAGTCCAATGGGTGCCCTGCGATGGGTTGGCCCCCCCATTCAAGGTGTCCCCCACCTCATGCACCAAGTCCCTTGGCATAGGCTCCTTGCAACCCTGTGTAGGTTAAGCGGTGCAGAAAATGGATGGATAATGGAAATATTAATATTTTCATTATTGTTAGCATAAAATGTCAATTTTGTCAGATTCCTTTGTCATGCATTCTATTCATACATACCAGGTCTCTTCACCAAGCACTTAAATTAGCAATTCATCAAATTTAAGAAATCCCTTGTGGGTTTTGTTTTCATGCTGTACTAACCTCCTCTGACATGGCTTTAGGTTGATGATAGCATGAGGAAATGTTTTAGACAGAGACTATAAAGCACTTCTGTAAGTTTCTTTTGATAATGGTGTCTGATGAATGCTGTCAATCATGCTGAAAAAAGAAAAAAACAAACAAAAAAGTAGAAACCCTCATAGAATTTGTTATGGTTTTACATATAATAATGGGAAATGTATCGGTTTTAATGGAAACTGTAATGGTCCCTGTGGGTCTCTACTGGTGATTGGTCACCTTCTATTAGTGGCATGTTATTTCTAGTGGATACCATTAATGACCAATAATGGTAAATGTAATGGTTTTAATGGCCAAGAACAGATTGTTTGTTGGTATTTGTAGTGGGCACTATTAGTTTCTGTGAAGGTTTCTATTGTTGTTGTGTGGGGTTATTTTCAGCAGGGAATGTAAACAAATGTCTCTGGAATCGACTCTTGAAATCGACTCCATCAATTTTCAAACAGTTTTGTACATTTGACTGTAGATTTAACAATAGATTCGTACAATCTGAAATGTTCATTTCATGCTGTAAAACTGAGTAAGGGTAACATTAATTATATGATTGTCATTTTGATTTTGCACATAGGTGATGTTCCACTTGTGTCCACAAGATGGCAGCAGCGCACTTACCCTCAGCCTCAGTCCGCAGGCGCCAACCCATTGATGAAGTCTATCTAATACTGTAAATATAAAGTAGAACAATACAAGCAAAAACAACAACTAATTTATTCATTCGTATTAAATGCTTTTGTCCAGCTACATAAACACTTTTGATCAAATTTTTGTGTATGCTTTCTGATTTGTCATAAGTGTCATAGTAAACACTTCTCTGTGAAAAAGTGGAGAATAATTGCAGCTATTTCTGACGGTTAATTGCTGACAGAAAATACTTTTACATACTTTGAAAAATCCAGCTCTATGCTAGTGGCTTCTCTGTAGCCCCATGAGTGTGATGTAGATGATATATACTGCTGGTATTGTGTGTAATACTGCATGTGGTGAGCTCATCCCTGCAATGTTCTCCATCTGCTCTCACATCACTGCAGAGTCAACTAACTATGACTGCAACTAAATACTATTTTTAAATCATAGGTTATTAAAACAGTATGACTATTGCTTTCTATGTAAGCTCACTCTGAAACATATTACATATGTCAATACTGAGATATTTTGTGATGAGTGTATTTTCATGATTCCTGTGAGAAGTTAGTGGTTGCTTGTGCTTGTGCAGTTACAATGGCACTTAATATGAAGTCAAATTTCAACAATTTCAGACATAAGGGGTTATGGTCAGGTTTCGCTGTTAACTCCTTAAAACAAAAACAAAAAAAAAAAGCAAGAGCTTATTTTCTCACATCATTTTCAGTGACATTTTCGACAATAAAATTGTGTTGAAGTCTTGGAGCCAGCAAATGTTGGACCCAAAATTCAATGCAACGCGGCTGTACAACGCAGTTACACTGAGTTACAGCTGATTAACATTATTCCCGTGGTATTAGCATGAAAGTCGAAGGTTTTAGAACTCAGAGCAGAGTGTGCAGGTAAGGAGCTGAGAGAGCCAGACAGACTAAAGACTTATTTTTCTGGCCCAGAAATGACAGTCTGCTGGTTTAAGAAAACATCAGCAATAAATTCAGATTCGTGACTGATAATTGTAGAATTAATATCACACACTTATCTAATATATAGGGTTAAAAAATAGCAGTATCTGCCCCTTCCCCAGCAATTTTTGAATAAATTTATAATTAATAATTAACATATTAATAATTGTCATGTCATTGACATGATCATGATAATCAGATACCCTGATTATTCCTTTTACATGATATGATCTATGATATGATATATGTTATGAGATATGAGCCCTTGCTAAGCAGCCCCTCCCCACTCCTACACAAATGCTGATCTGGCACTAATGGAAGAAGGTGAGCATGTGTGTAATGCAGGAAGGCAGCATATTCCGGGCCAGTGGCAATGAGTCAGCAGCTGGGGTGAGGAAGAGATCGAGGGAGAGAGAGAGAGTGAAAGAGCTATGGGGGTGGCATTGCTCACAGCTAGGCCAAACATTAGCTATATTATTACACAGGAAAGTTTTTTTATGGAGTATGCAGTATACAGTATTTTCTACACACACTCACACACAAACACGAACACACACATTTATGCCGCACCTGTGCATCCCAGTGTATCCTGCAGCAAATTCTGCAGCAATGCTGAGGACATTATGTGCAGGCTGCTGTATGTGTGTTTTTCACTTACTTTCAGTTCTTCAAATGAATATTCCCAATATAGTGCTGCATAAATCTGTATTAATGTAGACAGTATTTCATTTGCTAACAAGGTGCAGAGCTGCTCCACTGATCCTCAGTTTGAAACCAATCTTGAGTCTTTCAAAACTATCAAACCTTTTATCAAGCATATGATTTTAATGGCTTTTCTACCAAACAGCGCTAACAATATACTCAGCTGGTTGCATTGTTTCGTGTGCTTATCTCAGTGATAGCATAATGTAACGTTACAGTTCATGCTGAATGAGTAATGAGTGCACTTGTCTCTGATGTAGGCATCTCTCTCTCCCACACTCACTCATGCAGGCACCGTAAACTGCTGAATTCTGTGTTTCATGGAAGACTGCAGGAGCCCGAGGAGAGGCAGAGCCTTCTGACCTTGACCGCTCTTAGCAGAGAGGGAGAGAGAAAGATGGTTCGCAGATATATCTATTACTAAAATACAGTGTGATTCAACAGAGATGATGCTCTCTGCACAAATCCACTCGTTTCAATTTGTCATTTTGCAAATGTTGGCGAGTATTTAAATGATTTCTCTGCTGCAGTCTGGTGCTGGTGCAGTGCATGCATTAAATTACCTTTACCATTTACTTGTCACTGCTGGCTCATCTTACAATCAATCAATATAAGATAACAGCACTTAGACGCGTGACTTTCACAACAGCACCAACAATTCCCTGTTAATGCCACTGGGTATCATGTGATCCAGAGGGGGGGGTGTCACAATGGACAGGCGAGAGGGCGACAACTCAAAGTTTAAATGCAAAATAAAGATGGACACTACGTTGAAAACGCTTAGTGAACACTGCACAGAGCGTGCAAGTTGTCATACTGCTGCATAATTTAAGCAGTCAGTAATCAGATTTAATGGCGTGTTCATGTACAGCTAGAGATTAGAACTGCTGAGTCAAGAGAAAATCTAATCATTACCTATAGTAGAATAGGTAAACATCTGTAACTTAAAATCATTTTATCTATCTACCCATCTCTCCCTCTCT
>JAOUWY010000054.1:12951862-12962162 GCA_025728095.1 Prietella phreatophila | reverse complement strand
GAAACAGGATGCACCTGAGCTCAATTTTGAGTGTCATGGCAAAGGCTGTGAATACTTATGTAAATGTCCTTTTTTTGATGTTTTTTATTTTTAATAAATTTGCAAAGATTTCGAACAAACTTCTTTCACATTGTCATTTGAGGAAAATAATGAATTTAATCCATGTTGGAATAAGGCTGTAACATAACAAAATGTAGAAAATGTGAAGCGCTGTGAATACTTTTCGGATGCACTGTACATTTTAGCATGTGTTTTACTAAAGAATTGTGCTGAGGAAAATGTACAGTCCAACCACTCATCTAAACTGATAGCAGTGATGCCCTCTAGTGTGATGAGAATATCTATGTGGAAATAAAGGACTACAGTACAACTCAGAGAGTAACTACTGTACATTCAAGTTTCAGGTCCTAAACACACAAATACATACAAAAATGCTAATCTCGTTGAATAAAAGTTCTGGCTAGCACTGTGTCAGGTCAACCTTTAGTATTAGATATCCACATGGAGATTTTTATTTTATTTATTTTTTATAGATAGGTAGTTGGCCTGAATGTTTACTATGAATTTAGACATTCTGATATATGACAGGGGAACAATAAAGATGGAGAAATCACCTCTTGACCTGTTCAAGCTTTGATAAATCAAAGAATATGACAGTGTAACATAAAATAGTGTAAGAAAGAACAAGACAGTGTACATGTTAAATTATTTTACTTAAATAGAAAAGAAAAGTACAACAATATTAGACTTTAAAAACTGTTCAGAGGCTTGTTTAACATGATTTTAGTGTGTATGTGAAATCGTCTTTCATTGATCACACAGGGCAGCTCTACAGCTTACTGACTCACTGAAAACTCAGTATCCAAATCAAAAAAAAATTATCATGATGAACATTTAACAGCATGTGCAACAAGTTTTAAAAATGGCATCAATTAATTGGTCTGAGGTGAATGATTTATTGTGTTCTATACATGGTTTTCTTAACTGGCTCCACTAAAAATTCATATTTAAAAAACAAACAAAAAACACTGTTAGACTTTGGCTAACCACAGACAACCAAATCAAACAAAACAACTTTTAAAATGTCCAACAAAACATCAAAAAGGGTGAAAGTGAAGGTCCCCAATATCTGCTTTCCTACATGTACACCTTGAGTGTGGTAAATGATGAAGACAGAAGAAACCCTACCAATCAAAATCCAAACCTCATCATCGTATCAGCCCATTTTTAATAATCAATTTAAACCCTCAGCACCTTTCAATACCACAGACACTTACCACAAAAACAGTGGGGCCCATTATCATGCCCCTAAATCTCTCTAGGGATCAAACTAGGCCAAGACAACTGTTTAACCCTGTAAACAGAGCCGGTAAAGGGCATAGCAAACCACAAACAGTAATACAGACATAATATTTGGCAAATTGTTTCCAGTAAATTCTGTGCTTCTTCTCCAGTGTGCCATCTGGCTATCTTCGCTGAAGTATTATGATTACTTGGATCTTCAAACCTCAACTGAAAACTGTAAACGATTCAATGATGTGTTAGCTGATTGCCTTTACACTCAATAAGAACCCTAAACTTTTAGTTACAGTGCTGAACATTTAGAGTTAAATAAGTGGTGACTCCATTCAACAAGATGGCAAGGAAATGAAGTAAAAGCACAAAGTGAGACAATGAAAGTTAATTAATGAGAATAATGTGCCTTAGCAGCAGGAACAGAAACAACACACACCAATGCTACTTGTATAAAGTGCTGGTTAGCACAGGGTCATGTGACTAGTCAAGTACATAGGCTTTAGTAGGTGATATCAGCATGGATAGATTTTTTTCCCATAACAGGCTGGCATAACAAATTTGCTTCTTAATAAAAGGAAAAAAAGGCATGTGGTTTAGCAAGTAGTAAGGAAAAGGACTACAGAAATGAGGTCTCCCAGAAAAGCATGAAGAAGGTTTTTCTGAAAGCCATGCGGAAGCTGCAATAGGAGAGACCTACAGTGGCTAAGAGGCTACAGTTAAATACACTGGGATGCATAAATTATAAAAAATAAGATCATAAGATTAATAATGTTAAAAAAAAGTTTAAATAAATGTTTTTACTGCATCTATGGCAACATTTGGGCAACTACTATAGACAAAAATTTCAGCACATTTATTTCTCTGCACTGTGTAAAGGATGGAAAACAAAACTACTTGAAAATAGATATAATAGGAGTCTAAGGGCAGTCAGTAAATGTTTATGCTAAACTCATATTTCTGTATCACACTAACAAATTCTATTCAAAGATTTTTTTTGTTAAATTAAACCTGTATTTTTCACACTTGACATGGACCTATTTTTTCAGATGGAATGTGTGGTAAAGCGATAATACAATAATAGGTGTAGCTTATAGTAAACATGGTGTTTCACCCGAGAATGTAAACAAATAGGTTTTTGTGTATTGCTACACTGTTCAAAAGTTGGATAAATCTCAAACTCGAAAAAACTTGATAAGACCTTTTTTTGTGTTTTTTTTTCTGCCTCAATTTAAAATCTGCAAAAAACAGTTTATGCCCAAGATTCAACCTTGCTTCAGGGAATAATCTCATAAGGAAACTGTACATTTGTACCCAAGAACTGCTGCAGTAATCATAAAGAACTCATCTCAGATATCTTATTCACACTATGATCGCACAGAACATCCTTTTAACGTGGACTGTATTTCTGTAAATCTACTTTATGACGATATCAACTGAATAAATACCATTGCAAGTGTAATGCTAGTAATGGTATAGTCATGCAGTAAAAATAAATTGCTGACAGAATTTAATGACTGCCCTTACACAATCATTATAAAATGTTTCAATTCATAAGGATTTCAAATAAATATGTTGACATTTTTATCTCTGAAAATTCGCACACATAGCACAGACACGATGTGAGTATTTGAGGTGTATTCCTTTGTATGGCCTATACATTTACTGTAGATGAAAAGTTCATTTGTTTCTGCAAAGGGTTTAGGTTGGTTAATGGAAGCCTAGCTGCAGCATGGGGCACGTAATAGTTCAAGATTTGTAAGAATTATATACACAACAAACAGGAAAATGCTCGAGCAGCACATCTCTTAACGCCTCCTACACATTCAGTTCATAAGACTTTATGGTGCATTTGTGCTTATTGTATGAGCTTTTACAATGAATAAAAATGTGTGATTCAGAGCAAACACTGATTACTTAGAAAGGTTAACCCTATCATTCCTAACCCTATCGGAAGATGAGCAGGAGAGTGCACTATCATTAAGGTGCATCAGTTACACTCTAGAGAGCTGCATGGGAATGGGGACAGAGACAGTACAGTGACGACAAATACAAAAGTATTCCCACAGTGACTACAGGAATAGAGATCAGTTTACACCATGTGGTACACACATTTTTACAACAGTAAGCTAGGTAGGTGAACTCCTTATTTATTGGTATATTTATAAGAGCGAACGTTTTTCAGGATAAAAGAAACGTATGTATTGAGAGATGGTTGGGAGGAGACAACGTTGGCACATGCAATGTTATAGCAAGGAAATCTCATCCCCGTACAGCTCTGTACTCCAGGCAGTGAAATGAAATCAGGTTACAGTGTGATTTCAAGCCCAACTCACACTGAAAGTGATTCAGTTCTTGCTCATCCATTTCATGGAACAGACATGTTTCTAATTTAACCAACATCTGAATGCACACCATCTCAAAATCCCCCCTCAACCTTCCTGTTGCAATTATTTTTCCTCTGTGGCCTCTTAGTGAAGAATAAATTCCATAATGATGAACTCAGATTTCACATTTCCTTGTTCTATACATGAAGAACTGTATTTAAATTGAAATTTATGATTGTTATAATTGTGTGGCCTGTAGCTGCAGCACAGCCAAGATAAGTAACCATTCTGGTTGCTTACTGTTCCACTGTGAAATGTCTGTTTTATCACATTTACTAATAATCAAAATTCTGATTTGCCACAAAATATTCCCATCTATTTTGTAGCTGGAAGTGGTGTGGATTGTAATTTTGAAAAGGGGGGATGTTTGTGATTTTCGGTAGTTTCCAGCATAAATTCTAAGTAAAAGCTAAGCTTGCAGCATAGAGGTTTAAAACAAAAGGCCATGGTATATGTGTTTGAGCACTTCTGAAGGGGGCAGCAGCAGCTACACCTCATAAGAGGTGATGCTTCAGCCCCTGGCATTCCCTATATCTCAGCACCACAAACTGCAGCGTGTCTCCATGTGCAAGGCCGGAAGCGATACAATTACTTTTTTTTTAAAAGAAAGAAAGAAAAGAGAGGGGAATTAAACATTATCTGACAGAACACAAAGAAACACAGGTGATGTAGTCTCAGAAAGGGCAAGAAGAACCAGCTCCAGGATTAAAAGTTAGGTGACCAGACTCATACACAGGACACAAAGATGATACCTAAGACGAGAATTATGACAAGAAACTGTGAGGAGAACCAGCTCCTGTTCCATAATAGCATTTCAGTGGTACTCAGTGAATTCCCAAATGAGATACACAATAAACACTGGTGCAAAAGTCTCATCACAAAGGAGCCATGTTTAAAACACTTTTCTAAAAAACATAGCACAGGCACCCAAAGGGAAATTGATTCCTTGTTTTGTTTTTTGTTTTTAAATCTTTCTCTGTATCTCCGCACCTCTTTGAAGAGGAGAATGAGAAGTGGAAGAAGCTGCTCCTGTGAAGTCTCCTTGTTAAACTGGAGCTCCAGCAAAACTCTTCACCACATGTTCTACGTTTCCGGGTTTGTCACTGTGACAGGGGGGGTGGCACCAATGATCTTCATGTACTGGCTGATGATGGCCTCAAAGGCTTCGTCCCGGTGAATCATGGCACCAAACACCAGAGGCTGGAGGATCATAGAGGAGAAAATAAGCATGGACACACACAGACACATTGGAGGTTAAAAAAAAAAAAAAAAAACCCTGGTCTGATCATACGGATTATAACCCAAGGTAGGTTTGCTTCTTACCTTTTGTGTAGATGGTGTGGCTATTGAGATTCCCATTCCAGATCCAGGCAATACTGACAAAACCTTATACTTTTATAATAAATAAATAAATAATGCAGGTCAAATACTTAGATAGAGAATACCATCTCATAACCAGAGAGAAAATCACAGAACAAAAAAATAAAAAGCATTCCGCTCTACCTTCTGAATGTCTGTAATGTCTTGGAGTTTGATGACTTTATTCTTCTTAGAGGATGTAGAACGGGAGCTGGAGCTCTCAAAGCATAAGTGGCTACAGAACAAGAGAAGCACTTTGTAACCTCTAAAGCTAATTAGTGAGAATAGTAAAGCTTAAAGCCCCAGTCAATTTATTTTCATAACTACCCTGTTACTATGAGCTACAGCTTCTTTTGTGAATTTATTGTTTGCAAACGTCTGAATGGTGTTGAACTTTTCATTAAGAGATTTAAAACATTTTATTTTGTGGGTTTTTTTCTAGCTTACTTCGACTCTTGAGAAACAGAGAAACATGACTGAAATTGGATATAATGTAATTTTAACCTACAACTTCATGGTCATGGTGCCAATCCAGCTACTTGCATATTTTTATGAGGAAACAGGAAACCATGTCGACTATATTATTTATAAATGCAGAAGGAATGTTAATATTAACTTATCAGCAATTATAGAGGTGTGTGCAAGGAAAGGTAAAGACATACTTTTCTGTCACGTAGAGGTAGCCATTTCGTATGTAGTCAGTAGGCATTTTCCTGTCCCTGTTGATTAAGCAGCAGCGCCACCCGTGCTCGCACACTGTACACAACAATAGAACTTGTTGATGCCATGCAGGAAGATGAAACTAAATCCAAATACAATCAGCATTCACTGAATCAACCATGTTAATTACATATCTAGTGTTTTAATAAATTACAGAGTATCAGCAGCAGTGCAAGCCTATGCACTGCACATGCCCTTATGAAATCAGTTTAAGGTGCAGGCTCGCTACCTGGTAGGGGGCGCTCATTCTCAGACAAGTTGAATACTTCATGGAAAGGACCTCTCTTGGTGCTGTAGGCACGCCCACTCTCCTCATCACGCCCAACACCACATGGTACTCCAGCTACTAGGCTGCCACGTGCGACCACAGGCTGGATCTGCTGCAAGGATGAGACACATCGGTTAACAAAACGGCCACGTTAGAGACGCAGTGAGGCGCAGGACTATAGAGCACCTCTGTGCTGATGCAGGATCAGTCATCTGATCTTTTCCTGAAGAATACAAACGCCAGACAGACACTGAAACACAAGAGCCCATCTTCATTGAACCAGTGACTTCATCAAAACAGTGTAGGCCAGTGCTGCGAGTGCTGAGATGAATAGAGTAGCCTTCTTTCCTCTCTGGCTGTCAGACCTCAGCGAGAGCATGCAAAGCGCAAATGCATGGGGTCACACAGGCACTGATTTGCTTAAAGAGCTCAACTGGACTGACACGTTAAAAACACAAGGTTTCTTGACAATATAAACATCTCTGACTTAGTGTCTTATCTTATCTTATTTGGGTATTGCTCTAATGAACATTTACTGTATGTAACAACAGAATAATACTCTCCTTACAGGAACACCCTAATCTAAATATAAACAAACCAATGATTTGCAAATGGATCTTGATTCATTTAAAAGAAGTCGGACACAGCAAACAGTTAAAGAGATATTGTGATCACAGAACACACAACAGTCATGTAACTGACTTACCTAATGCATCAGAAGAATGCATGCATGAACAGCCAAACAGTGGCAAATGAAAAGCCAAGTTTGCCTATGAGTAATGTATATCAAAATATACATAAGAAATTGATCTATTACAAAGATTCACAGCTTGGCTGTTCTAATGCCATATTATTTTTGTCTGTACTACTGAGTACTTTAGCATACTATTCAATTGTAATTTCTCTCTCTCTCTCTCTCTCTCTACACACACACAAAATCACAGGGATAGAAACTAGTACCACTCGAATGGCTGTGGATCAAAAGACAAATTATTTATATAAATAATTTTTTTTTAAATAAAATATGGTTTCATGACTAAATGTTTTATGTGCAGACTGGCAAAAAATGCAGAAATCGCCAGTTCAATGGTATAGCCACATCCTTTTAAAAAACAGAGCTGAAAGTCATATTTGAAAATCTGAATTATTGGACATTTGACAGGTAAGTTTTATTACCATATAAAACACAAGAACCTATCAGGGCTCACTATGCAAATTATAGTAGAGTGCATAAACAATAGTTTTCCAGGTAAAGGGGTTAGACACATGGAGGGTTTCAACCTTACCTTATGTGTCTAATTTACATATTCACAGAATCTGGATTTTTAAAATGTACTCATTTTTTAAAAATGTGTAAGCACGTTTCTGCACCTTTTTTAAAATCAGTATTTATTTATTTTTGCAAATCTGTCATGTCACTGAAACTATTATAAAAAAATTTAAGCCTCTGATCGACAAAGGGTTTAGAGACTTTTGAAGAAACAACACTGAAAGCTACATCATGGTTTTTTTCATAGAGAATTTATGCTTAGATAATGGATCCATTTGCCAGTAGAAATATGGGTTCTACTTAGAAACTATATCTGTCCACGCACACACAAACACACACAGGAGGCAAACACAGGCACTGCTGTGAAACCAGATGCCACAAGATCGCTACCTTTTCAAAGCCAGACAGCTGAGAAAGAAAAATAACAGAACACAAGTGTGACAGACTATTAAATAAATAAATCAAAAATAAAAACACTGGCTTTATCTATCCATCACACACTACTGTAAATCAGACTTAAAATAAAAATCAATTGTGTAGTATGACTACATACATTTCAATGTTAATAAAAAAAAAACAGGAGTTTTAAGTGAACCTCATAATTAATTGGTATGGTTAGAAAGCTTGGTTTGAGGTTTGATCTGGATGAACTAGAGACACTCACCCGTCTGGTGATGTTGCCACTTTGACGTTCTTTGAGCTGTGGGTCAGTTGGCAGGTTTTTCCATACAATGTACGGTGTGTCATATTTGTCCCTAAGTTTGGGGCAGCTCTTGAAGATAAAGTCAATGATGAAGAACTTGATTCCAGCATAGAGGCCTATTGATAGAAATACTGCAGGTATAAATATGGGTACAGAGAAATGATTGCATAGAGAGTAAAACAAAAACATGATAAAAGTGTCTTACCGATTATGAAGCCCAAGAGTTTGTATGGCAGCAGGCCGGAAGCAATGAACGCCACCCACAGACCAACGTACAATTTCTGAGTGATTTCAGGCTGCACCCACATGAACAGGCTACAAAATACACATAGAAACCTCATTTGGAAGTTGCTTTGGATAAAAGCGTCTGCTAAATGAATAAATGTAAATGTAAACGTTAATGGAAATGGAAATGTAGAAACACATAGTGGGAACATGAACTATATAAAAATATACAATAAATATTCTACTTGGTATTCCATCACATAATATACAGTGAGTTGTGTTTATATGGATAATACTCATAAAAAAAAGGAAAAATTACTAACTTTTTGATTTTCTCCAAAACATCTGACATCTTTCCAAACAGGTTCTGTGAAAAGACAGCTTGTGACAAGAGTGCTCTCAACACCTGGAATGTTATCTGACTCTCTCTTCACTGCCAGCTCTATTTTCTACTGTAGCAACTTGGCATAATGTACCTGAGCTTTTTGTGCCACATCCAGGACTAACTGGAACTTCTCAGAGACAGTCAAGTCTTCTTTTGGAGGCTCCTGGGAGGAAAAGAAGAGATGCTATATACAGAGTCTTCTGTTTTTCTTCTGAAAGGATAGAAATATTAGTCTGTAAGAAGTAACTTTCTTAATAACATTACTGCTAATTATCAACAGCATTAAGAAATCTATGTTTGTGTTTACCACTGGCTCAGACACCTCAGGCACAATACTCCACTGTATCCTCCAGCCTCTGTAACAACAACACAGCTTTAACGTTTGCTCAACGTTCGACGGCTTTAAAACTAAATGTGGGGTGGCCTGGGAAAACATTTTCTATTACACATATTTCTGAAAACTACAAACTTTCCTGAACTGAAAAATATTTCTACTTTGCATGTATTCTCAATTACAATAAAATGTATATCATTTTAATATTGGTTTACCCCCCAAAAGTAAAAAGGGACAAAATTGCATTTAAAGATTTAATTCTGACTGCAGCACAGGAGACATTTTGACAGCTGGTATTTGATTATAATCTGAGTTAAACAGCCATTCGGCTATCCGACAATTTGACCAAAGTGAGGAAATCACACTTAGGTAGCAAGGTTTTAAACATCTTTAGGCAAACTGACTGCTGTGTTTGTTAAACTGGCAAAAAAATATCAAAAGCAAAAGAAGCGAAATAGAAAAAGCAAAATACCTCCATGTTGCTTTGCTGTATTATTTAATAATACATATATAATATATAACATATGACATACAGTATATAACATACAATATATCATTATTTTAAAAATAGGACAATACCCGATTTTTGTCTTATTTCTGTGACAGAAGACATTTTAATGCTGTATTAAAAAGCTAAAATCATAGCTATAGGCATGAAGCTTCCATCTAGACTTTTTAAACTTAAAAAATTGTGCCTATTTGCAGTTAATTCTGAAGATTACAAGCAAGGTGTTTCAAATCATGTTATGCACTGCAACTTTAACTGTTTCTAAGTAATTATAACACATGTAGTGCCAGTCTTTGAAATCAGGAGTAGATCCATTTACACGCATGAATGGATTTAATAAGACTAAATAGACATGAATTGGTATTGGACTTACTTTGCTATGAGGTAATTTAAGGACAGACGGAGAATAGCCAAGAAGAGAAACATAGGAATTGCCCAGCCATGCCATGCAGCATACATATAGAACTGTGGATGAAAGAAAGAAAATAATCTCCATAATATAACTGATAAAATTAATATAACTGATGATATATGTTTCAATTTCAGGCACAGTAGGCAAATGTGTACTATTGTATTTATAATATTTATTGGAGCAAGGAGAGAGTTTTATTCCCTATGATGTCAGCTCACAGGACACAAACAGTGGGGATGGTGTTCTTGTGGTCATACGCAGCATTCCTCCTCCTCCAAACACGGCGAGTTGAGTTGATGCCAAATAGCTCCATTTTGGTCTCATCTGACCACCAGAGGACAACTGGGTGAAAGTGTTGATGGTCAGATGAGACCAAAATGGAGCTCTTTGGCATCAACTCAACTCGCCGTGTTTGGAGGAGGAGGAATGCTGCCTA
>JAOUWY010000054.1:12863920-12882837 GCA_025728095.1 Prietella phreatophila | reverse complement strand
GACTGATCATTTCTTTGTCAGTGGGCAAACGTACAAAATCAGCAGGGGATCAAATACTTTTTTCCCTCACTGTACATAACAGTTTTGACCCCATGCTATAAGACCCAGCCACAATGTTTACATAATATCAGGATTTTTAAAAATGTTTTCAAATGAAAATAGGTGTCACAAAAGTGTATCAGGTTTAAACTAGTAGGAGGAGGATAGGACGATGGAGCAGTAGTACATTTTTACAATTTCACCAACAAATTTAATGTAAACCTTTTAAAGATTTAATTTGACTTACCCTTGTAGTAATGGCAATTTACTGATATTAGAATTTTTTTAGCAATCCTATTCTATATCACGACCGCCCTGACATGAGAATACGGATGGACAGCTGGCTGTCCACAGTGGCAGACAGGTAGAGGTACTCACATGAAGGACAGTGTGAAGTGAAACCTCTGTCTCAGGCCCCTGAAGGTGACAAATGCGTTCCCAGGAAAGCTGCGTGTCCTCATGTGACAGTAGGGCTTTTCAAACGATCCTTCAGGACACTGGCACATAAACCCCCCAACCAGCAGGTCCACACAGCGGCCTCCATTCGTACACACACCCGACACACAGTGGCCTGATCGAGAGCTTACCTCACAGTTCTCACCTGGAATTGAGATACAGCATGAAGAGTTGAGGCCAAAAATAATATACACACATAACAAAGTATCACATTTCCACATAATAATGACGAACTTTCAGACGCTTGCAACAGATGTAATAAATCAGCATCTATTTGTTCATACAGGCCCCAACAAATTAATTAATTAAAAGCAAACAGCCCTGAGACACAGCTTTTACAGGCATTACACATGAGTTCAACCTGAACCCACACCATGTTTTTCTTCCCTCCCCCTGTCCACACAACACACTCAACACTGCGTCCAGTGACCCAGGCTAACCCCTGTATTTAATCAAACACAACCAGCCTTCAGCCCAAAGGCAGAGTGAATAATACGAGAAGTGTGGTGGTGGTCTGGAGGACACCTGTCAGCCTACAACGCCACCATTCTGGAAGCTGAGATCTCTGAAGAAGTGATGACAGCTCGCTAAGGAGGAAGATGACATCATTTGCTTTTTTTTTGTTCTCTTATGAATGGCTGAGTTTTTGGGGGGAATTCTTTTGGGTTTTGTTATTTGCTATATGAATGCTGTGTGTGGGCCTGAGATAATGACACATGAGTCAAAGAAAATCCAGGTGCAAGATGAGAAATCTTTCATGGTTTGAAGTAGCTCCACTAGAGATGGATTGACATTTCATGCACTAACTACATGCTGTTTATTTTACTGTACTTAGTAAATAGTTTATAGTAGATACTCAATCATTTTGTGTCCCATTTTCTGACCAATTTGGTCACATGTTAACTGGGGATGGTGTAGACTAACTGCCTCTGAGACACGTTAAGTCAGCTGCTACATCTTGTTGCACTGATCCTCATGCTATGACACTGTAAAACGCTATCTACCCTATTCCACATATATGAGCTTTCAGATGCTAATAATTGGTTAGTGTTACTCTGATCCACAGGGGAGGGTATGTCATTCTTCACTCCCAGAGAGCACGGCCAATTTGCTCTCTCACAGGATTAGAATCAATGTCCAACCCACATTTTAAAATCTAGGTTTTGTCCCCCCGACCTCTCCCTAATCTCAAATTGTATTTCACATTGCCTGCATGTCAACTGGACAGTCTCCAAATTAATCCATTCTGCAACTTTTAGAAACATAATTCTATTAAAAAAACAAACTTTTTCTAAATAAGCGAGGGGTCAGACTTGAGTAGCTAGTCTGTCACTGCAAGGTAACAAGCAAAACCTGTTATGGACGTTCAGAGAGGTGGGCACTCTTATGCAATGAAAGCGGAATGGATTTATTTGGAGATGACGCCAATATTCTGTGACCATCCGTGGAAAAAAAAAAACTTGCATCCTGAGGTGAGGGCGGTTACAACACAGCATTCAGACACTCTTGAGCAAACTAACGTATAGATTAAAGATTTAACACTTTGTATTTGAGGTAGGATATTGCAGCTATTTCAGCCTGTGAAATTGCAGATTGTTTGCTGGTTTTGATCTATAATTTTGTTGTCAAAATAATTATTCCGCATATGAAACTGTCACAGCATGCCCCGAAGCACTCTGTCACCAGCCCCCCATCCACCCTGCTCCCAAGGTTCAAAATTGATCCTATGCCCCTGGGTAAGTAAATGAATAATAGGATGAGTATTTAAGAACTTTATTGTGAAGTCGTAAGCTCGATTGAATCTCTAGTCTGACTCTTTCTGGGTTTGTACATAAGAGTGTGTAAGTATCAATAAAGCTTTTACTATTCGGTATCTGGACATAGTTATTAGATGCCATAGCTGCATCATATCGATCATATCTATCTTAAACCTCAGTAACCTGTGTCAGTATGTTAGCAGATGAATGCGCTCAAGGACAACATCTAATGGAGTTGAGTGATCTATTACAGTGTGTTCATCCAATACACTCACTATTGTTGCACCTGCCACCTTACATTGACAAGAATTGGGCCCTGAGCAAATATGTGTTAGGATGTACAAGGCAAGTTCCGGGGATGTAATGACCCAAATGCCTCCTAGATAATCCCTTGTTTCAGAGGAATTACAGGGATATATTACACAGTAATGAGAGAAACGCAGTGTAGGAACTACAGAAGCCACTGTCAACACCTCAGAATATGACCACAGGCTATAAGAGGAACATGGCCTCACAGTTCTTTAGCATGGACGAGAAATCCGAATCCATGGAGAAAATAGTTGTCAAAATGGGTGAAAGATCCAGAGAGGAATCTCCACTACTCATGTTAATGGTATGACAAAGAATTCTCTACATGTATTTCATCTCATTGGAGAGGTCCTGGTGGGTCACGTTTCTACATTATCAGACTTAATGAGGCTCTGACAGCGAGAGGAACGCAAAAGGTGGCAATTTGCTGAGAAATCAGCTGCACTCACTGTTAGCAAATAATAATCTTCTAATCCGTTGATGCTACAAGTTAAATTGGTTTATCCAAGCAATATACAGAGCCTAAAATGAGTGAAAACACAAAACTGATCACTGTCCTAAAAGCATTGTAGTGCAAAGGTCATTGTTAAATAGTGAAACAAACATCACTGTCAACTCTCTCTCTCTAGCAGTTAAAACGATCTTAACTCTATGATTTTTCAGAAACTAGTCCCAGATCAGAACTTCAGGAAGCAAAATAGGAAAGAGGAAATGATATAAAAAAACAAAAAAACAAGAGCACTCACCTGTAAAATCCTCAGGGCACTCACAGGTGTATCCCCCTTCACGTCTAAGGCACCTCCCGTTGTTTTTGCATGGTGCCGAGTAGCACAGGTCTATCTCTGTCTCGCAGTAATCTCCAGTAAAACCAACTGGACAGCGGCAGCGCAACCCATTTACAGGATGGATAGGCCTGAAGAGGACTGTGTTGGAGGCCACAAAGGGAGCTGAACTGTCAAACTTCAGCACTGACACACACTTCATGTAATTCTGACAGGGCTCACGCAGGCAGATGTTGTCGTCGAAGGGGAGGACATGTTGTGAAGAAATGAGCGTCAGCAGCGTGCGGTTCAGATACAGCTGCTCCTGGAGCTCCTCGGTGGGGTAGAAGCGGCCAGGAGTGCCACCAGGCAGCAGGGCTGAGAAAGTTACGTTGAGGACACTCGTGTCCACGTCAGTGTCATTCTGTACATTGAAGATGAACACGCCATCGCGGCTGGTGGACAGCACAGCAGCTACGCTCTCTGTGAATAGGCTGAGCAACGGTGAGAGAAAGCGCTCCTGGGACATGTTCTCCAGTCGCACTGTGATACTGTTCGTCAACATGTCATCTGTGATGATGGCAACATGGAGAGTGCAAAGAGCAGAGACATGGTGGAGACCATCTGAGAACAAAGAATCACACAATTCTGAGACTTATTGGAAAATATATGAAATGCCTGCAGACTATGGGGAAACAAAATGACTAGGGCTGCAACTAACAATTATTTTCATAATCGATTAGTTGGCCGATTATTATTATTATTATTATTATTATTATTATTATTTTCGATTAATCGAATGGGGGCAAACTTTCAGTACCATTTTTTCATTTATTTAAAATAAAATCCACAAACCGAGTGATACAAATATAACTAAAATTTTACCCAACTGTTTGTCCAATTTTATAAGAGTGAAAAGAACCCAATACACCAGAATATATATTATCCATTTAGGACTATGGTTTAATTCAGTGCTTTTTTTGCATCTATAAAAAGTAATACATATATATTTACATATAATACAATACATATAACTTGTCTACCACTCATAGGTTTTTGCAAATTATCATTTCCTTTGTAAATAAATGCAAAATAAATACACCAGTGAACGATAGTCAGCTCAGCTAACGTGATATTTATGAATGCACACGAATAATCAAAGTGATTCATTTTAAAACATATCATTTGAATATATTTTGATACATTTAACAAAAAATATACAATATTATTTAAACATTTTAAAATCGTTCCTATGGACCCCCAGCAATTAGACCAATGACCATTAGGGGTAAGTGGAAACACTGCAGTAGACCAGCAGTCCCCAACCTTTTTTTGCTCCACGAACCGGTTTAATATCAGACAATATTTTCACGGACCGGCCTTTAAGGTGTGGCGGATAAATACAACAAAATAAAATGATACAACATGCATAAAAACTGGGGTATTTTTAAAATATAATAATAAACGTGAATCCAATGTGAAATCGCAACTTTATTAGCAGCGTCCTGGTAACATCACGCCGACAACATAACATGAGTAACATCCGCTCTGCCCCCTAACGATTAACGTATCATGTTACCGAGTAACATATCACGTGACCGAGACAAGCGTCTTGACATGCGTCAAGAGTGAATCATAGACGGATGTAATGGAGAGAATCCGGTAATTGTTCAAAATAAAACATTAGTTCAGACTCAGATAATAAATAAAACTGAAATAATGTAAGTTATTTATTCTTTCTATGAAGCCCGGTACCAAATAACCAATGGACCGGTACCGGTCCTCAGCCTGGGGGTTGGGGACCCCTGCAGTAGACGGTGGAGTACATAGTGCATAGTGTAAGTGTATAGTACTTCATTTGGGACACAACTTTAGTATTTACTGACCAAAGCGTGTTTTCGGAACAGAAGTAACGTAATGAGTAAATATACCGCACGTAGACTGACTAATCGATAATGAGATTCGTTGACAACGATTTTCATAAACGATTATTACCGATCTTATCAATTAGTTGTTGTAACTCTAAAAATGACCACATCATAATTTAAGTAATCCAAAATAATGACTACTAATAACTTATATCATTGAGAGCAAATATCTCGTCCAAAGCTTTAGGCAGTATATTTCAATTTGTGTCTACTTCATTAGTGGATATTTAGTTTTATGCTTTAGACTTTCTTCTTGCAACACAGCACCAAAAATGAGCATATAATATTCTCTTTATCTATTTCCATTGCATAATGCTAAATGGCTTCCTGCTAGAAATCATTATTGGCAACTTTGACTTCTGAAAGTACCCCGTCACGCCACCGCCGACAGAGGGCACTGCGGCGCAGCTTCTGAAGGGACGTGACTTTGTTTTGTTTGCTCGCTTCCATATTAGCTTTATCTTTAGCGCAGATTGGTCACAGGTGTTTGTATTTTAAGTTAATTACACTTGTTATTTAAATGCCTGAGTTACTGAGCACGTTGCTTGGTATTATACGTTGATTTGTGTGTAGCGGTCGTGTCTTCTATGCTAAAGAGGATTGTGTTCTATGCCACGTTTCTTGTTTCCCGGTGAGGAGCGCGTTTGCTTTGAGTTTGTGTTTGTATTCAATAAAGACCTTGACCTGCACCTGCATCCGCCTCCAGTCTCCGATTCGTAACACCCCTTAACTCAAAAATGTTTTTATTACTGACAAACTGTATAACTAATTATTTTTGGTCTGGGTTCAGTTTGTTAATACAGTGCAAAATTCACACTTTGAAGACAGCTATTTATCACATTCAATAAATATGAGCTCAGTTTATTTAGTGGCTTTGCACCAATTATGCTGGTTCAAAGCATTTGAATGAAATGCCACTCATGTGGAGCAGTAAAAACTCATTTACAAAAGTTTACTGACTAAACGACTATTTGAAATGAAATGATGATGTTCGTGTTCACAAATTGCAAAAATTTTATTTTTATAATAACTATATAGGAAGAGATATACAGTACTTAGACCATTGTAGCAATTTCTTGGACAGTAAAAACAATTTACTATTCTAAACAACCTTTTTTAAATGGCTTAAATGACTTGTTCACTAGGTCTTGAAATCTATCAATGATGTGTATTACATTTAATTACATTTACAGTGAAAGGAAAACCACAAAAGCTAATATTAGAAATGTATAATGAAATTACTTGTATTATTGCTGTGGTTAAAAGCTAGTGAAAAAATAACTATGACTAAATAAAATGACTTTATATGACTAAACATGTGATGTTAGTGATGTTTATGGCATCAGCAATACAGCGAGATGTATCAAATCTGCTGTTTTAAAACTGCTGCAAAAACTCGCCTGATTCTCTTAAGCAAAAATGAAACAGAAAACAGCAACAGCAAATCCTCTAGAAGCAGTTCAGCATGCCGTGAGAGTGTAAGAGCTCTGTGTTACATCCACTAACAGCACCACAACACTTGTGCTCTATTGTCTGTCTGTTGTTAAGGCTTTGTTCAGATCTACTGTATTCTTTCATCTCTCCAGTTTGTCCCTGTGTAAAGGGCTCCACTACTCATTAGAATGGAGTGAGTTATAATTGCCAGACAATGAGGAGACATTTGCACTTTATCACGCTGTCCTCTCACATATTCTCAGCTCAGAGAGCTGCGCGGGCAGAAAAAAAACACCTATTTTCACCTTCAGCTCACACATACGGACAAACGAAAACTCACAATAAAAATTTGTTAAAGTATTAGAATACACAATATATTCAGAACAAAAACCTAGACAGTTTCTTTCCCCACTTTTACTCACACTCATTTACTTAACTTTTTTTCTGTTCGTTATATTTAGAATTCATTTGCAGGACAAGTAAAGGGGCCACAAGTGCACCACGTAGCATTGCAGGGTCCCTGGTTCAATCCTGCTGGGTTTATTGTCTTTGGAGAGTTGTGTATGTTCTCCAAATGCCCATGTGGGTTCCTCTGTTTTGTTTCTTTCACCAAACTCCCAAAAACAAAGTGGTAGGTAGACTGGCTAAGCTGAATTGCCCCAGGGGTGAAAATTCTAGCATTTTCTACAGCTCCAATGAACGGTGATGATTTTGTCATTACTGTAAAATCATCTCAGTTCATTGGTCCACTTCAAAATGGCATAAATCACAATCACTGTGGTCTGGCTAAATGGCACCATCAGCATAAGTGGATCACTGTTTCAGAGCACTAAAGTAAGCACTAATTTGTTTGCACTGTGTTTGCAGGTGTGTTTGTTTTCTAATGGCATGTGCATTAAGTCCATTCTTCTATCCTTCTGTACTGCATGTAGTAAAGTGGGTTTCTCTCTCTCACTCACTTCCATTTTGTCCATCCACTTGCCCATATCACGAAAATGAATGGTAGACAAGCAGATTTTATTGACATGGACAGAGTTATCCTGGGGTCAGATATCAGCTAATTGCACAGAGAAAAGCCCAAATGATCCAATACGATACACAAGAGCACCAAATGTATAATCACATTTCAATTATAGGGTGCTTACCAATAAATTATCTCTTTATAACAGGGATACACAGTTTTATGAGGACATGATATTTCCTATAGAGACGTTCCAGGATAAGTACTATGCTGAGGGTCTCTGTAAATTCCTCTCTCGTTCTTTCCAGTAAACAATAAAGCAAAGGCCATATACACATATTAAACACAAGTGTGGTCTTGGCACTCCTCCAGTTCAGAGGCTGTTCTGTCTGATGCTCAGAATGTCATTAATTTGTCAGTCACTAAAGTCAGAACAACTACAGTCATACAGCTCTTAAACAGCCTACAGCTGGAAGACACAAGTCAACAAATTCCAAAACCGTCATCCTAGAGGAAATGAGAAATCCCAGTACATAACCAGTGTCCTTAAGGTATGTTGTCATGTGAAGTAAGAGACTACTCTTTACCCCAGTGTTGCACCGCTTAGCTTCAGGATTTTAGCAGAACTTTACCACATTTAATTCACATCAATACCCACCATTCATTATGCAAGTAGATTAGATATTCATTGGGGAATCAATCGTCAGTGATATTGACATGCGAGAAAAACTGCTGTCCAAACACAGTACAAAAAATGGAAAAAAGACATGTACTTTGATGTCTTACATGTCTTAAATTTGTTCAACATCAACTAAGATTCCTTACTATAGTTACATGGCTCAGTTTATCTTTAGAAGCCCTGCTTATTATTATGTGATTATCTGTCCATCCATCCATCCATCCATCCATTTTCTGTACCGCTTATACTACACAGGGTCATGGAGAGCCTGGAGCCTATCGCAGGGGACTCAGGGCACGAGGCGGGTAACACCCTGGATGGGGTGCCAGCCCACCACGGGGCAAAATTGAACACACATTCACACACTACGGACAATTTGGTGAATCCCAATCAGCCTACAGTGCTTGTCTTTGGACTGGGAAATCGGAGTACACTGAGAAAACCCCAGATCTTTGGCTTCTCTATGTTGTAGTGCAGTGGTCACCAACCCTCATCCTTAAGATCTATCTTCCTGCAGGTTTCATCTCCAACCAAAATCTAAGACACTTTTAGGTGATCAAGAACCTCTTAAGGCAATGATTAGATGGTCAGGTGAGCACAATTATGTTTGGAGCTAAAGTCGTCATGAAGGTAGATCTCCAGTAACTCTGTTGTGCCTCTATCATGTATCGCTATACAATAGTAAATCAAATGATTTTGATTTCAAGTCTTTCACTATAGTAGTTAATGTTCTCCACTATCTGTCTCATCTGGAAAGAAATGTTCACAAAATTGTACTCTACATAAGATATTCAAATTTTTTGCAGTGGCTTTCTGTGCCATTAATATCTGGCTTATTTCTGCATTACATTCCTCAGTCAGTGAGGAAGCAGGAAAAAATATCTGCATTAAAAATTATTTAAGTTAGCTTCAAGTTAAACTAGTGTGTGCTTCGGAAATGCAAATTCTTCAAAATCACAAACACTACAAAATGAAATTATACACCAGTTTTTCTACATTGTATTAGACAAACCAACCCCTAAGAGCACTCTACACCTCGAAACACACCCACACTACACACTATAAAGCACACAGAACAAGAGAAATGTACCGCACACCGTCTGAATCCCCAATGAATGTTAATGAAGGCTCATTCCTAACTATGAAGTGAAAAGGCAAAAGACCCCTAACACCATTAACACAATATGAAACAGTAATTAATTCCTTTTTAGCATTTTGGCTATTGAGTGTTGACTCTGCAAGCAAAGATCTTTCTTTTCTTGTAGGAGTGGCAGACCCTTAAACCACCCCCACAACACACACACAAGAGTTAAAATTTCATTCCTAAGTGCCAAAAATCCACAGGGAAAGAACTCTGATTCCACGTCATGGTGGGAAGTTAAAATAAGCCAAGATCACGGCTGCCATTCAAAAACACAGGTCAACTAATGCCAACACATAGCGTTCTTTCAGGGCATGATCATTACTGAAGCCTGACCTAAATATGTTTGGTGCTGTGCCAATTGGCCTTCATAAAGCAATGAGCAGAGCTAAGAGTGGTGCCAAAGAGTGCACGCTATACCACGGTTGGGCTGGAAATGCTGTCAAAAACTTTTAAACAAGCAATCAAAACTTGGGACAGATCGGAAACTTGGAAGAGGTCCAAGACAAAATAAGTGATAAGCTTCCTTAACAATAATTCCAAGTACAGCGGATTTTTGCAACAGAATAATCCCATTTAAAAAGTGTCTATAATTTGAACAGCCAAACAAACCCAAAAGTGCATTAATTCTCTCCAAATAATTGTACCTCATTTTGCTAATCTCATCAAAACTGTGCCATCTCAGACACTTGCTTTGTTTCATTATGTACTGAAAACCTGCCAGTTCTGTTACTCTCCTAATGCGTCTTCTCCACATACAGGCTTCATTCATTTTTCAGACATATTAAAACCCCATGCTTGTCCTCAGCATAGCTTCTGTGGAATGCAGTAAAGGTGCACTCAGAAAAACGTAATGAACAAAAGAGCTTTCCACAGAGTGCACACTCTAAGTGCTTTGTAATGGAGGCCGCGCCTCTCCAGACCGCCCTCGTGAATCTGCTATGGATCTTGTTAACATCAGCAGTGGCAGGCCTGCCTCTTGCAGAGCACGCAAGAAGCGCAGCCGCATGCCACAAATTTCTGCCTTTAAAGCGATAAGTAGCACTGTTTATGGGAATTTCTGAGTTCATAGGGACTGCTGTAAATCCAATGTTGAAAGATTGGATCATGTGGTGGAGTTAATATGTGTGAAATATGATCAGATGCACTAGTATTTATGAGCAGTGATGGACCTCCTGAGTCCAGATTTGTTACATCACTGCCTAAGGACAGAAAAAGTGGGGGGGGGGGTTGTTAAACAGGCATATTTTGCCAGATGCAGCTCAATACACAAATAAGATTCTGGTCATCCTTCCCTAGAGAATGTTTCTATTTCGCTTCAGCATGAATTAGATAATGATAGTACAAAGTGCTAAAAGTCTGACTGAGCGTGGGCATAGGTAGAGGCCCCACACTAACTAACTTTCCTCTCAGGTTCACAATTCTCAAATGACGTCTTTCAATGAGCCAGTGATCCTGGTTGCAATGCAGAACACAATTCCAAGAGGACGCATCTCTGGAATTGAAAACAATTCAGAAGCCAAATCATTATCATGAGCCAAAAAAACACTGCAGTATATAAAGACAAATTCCCGCCTTAGCCTGAGGAGTTCAGCGCTTTTCTAAAAGCATCACTGTATCCATTGATAGTTGTTCTGCAACAGTAAAACCACTTTGTATAACCTTAAGCACAATCATGACCTAACTTTAAAAAAAAAACCATGTAATAATTAACAATGAATTACACCTCATTACTTTACTGCAGTGGCCACCAAATCATACACACCAGTCCAAGTGTGCATACACACATTCAAGATCATAAATGCTGTGTTTTGTGTTGTTTTGTTGTTGTTGTTTTTTAAATAATTCCTGGGATGTGCATTGGAAATAATGTTTATAATTTCAGAGCATGTTTTGCAATGTATAAACATCAGGCCCAAATATTCACAAGTCTAATGGCATAGTGGCAAAATTAAGAGTTTAGTCTTTAATAACAGAAAATATAACACGCGTTGGCCTTGGTACAGTCCTAAGAGAAATCCTCCAAAGTCCCTTTCTGGACTCTTTGTCAAATATTACATGGTATCCAATGGCAACCATTTGTATTTCATGTGAAAATGAAGCACAGCCATTGAACAAGAGAGCAACTAAGCTGCATTAAAGAGTAGCTCAGACAGAGCAATGGCAATACACCACTGCAGTCAAGGCCACACCTTGTCATTTGGATCAACTGTAGACTGGTGTTGCACACAAAATTAAATGTTGTGGAAAGTTTTTTAGTCAGTGTGTATGAATGCATGTCATGGCCAAATGTGCACATGTGAGGATAAAGGCTATCTAGTATTGGGAGGATGAGCTCCAAATAATAGTCTAATCTCTGAGACACTCGCCTCATTCAACAAACTCCCTTTCCTCAAGTTCTCAACACACAAACAGCTTTGTCTTCAGAGACTGAAATCTGCATGGGGACAATGGCTCCCCCTCCTCGTGTAAGAAACCCCCTCTTGCTCCTATCACAACCCCCCTCCTTCTCATCCTTCACCAAAGGGGCCCATGCTCAAGACCCCCAGAATGCCTGAGAGACTCACAAAGCTCACAGTATCCATGCCAACAACAAATGAGAGCCAAAACATCTCAGATTCTCCTTGTTGGACCTTCCACTGAAGATGGCAGAACAGCCATGGAGGATGCTCTGATTCTTTAAGAGATGGACACAGGATCAGCTTGTTTAACTGAGACCATAATGGTGAGCAATTAGAGATTAATATAATATATAAACTGGAATGATGCCAACAGCGAGAGATGGTTTGATTCTGAATTATTTAGCAAAATATTCAGGGGTTTTTCATATGATTTGTTTAGAATTTCCAAACAACTGCCAACAAAAGATAACAATCCATGGCCAGAAAATTAAGTCAATTAGATCATCTTTAGCAGGAAATTAGGATGTTGCTGTTTTACATAAGCAACAAATTAAGCTGTTAAAAACCTGTCTTCAGATAAGATTGAAAAGACTTAAGATTATAAGATTCAAATCATATCCACCAGGTCAAAACATTAGCTTAAATACGAACTGTAGTTACCTTGTCCAGGGTGTACCCCGCCTTGTGCCCAATCCTTCCTGGGATAGGCTCCAGGTTCCCCGCAACCCTGAAGAAGGAGTAAGCGGTAGAAAATGGATGGATGGATGGACAAACTGTAGTTAAAGTCCAAAAAATCCAGAAGTTCTTCAGATTTATGAAGTCATCCCTCCTCGCTAGCAGGTCTGGTATGAGGCGAAGCGACAGGTAGTAGAATGATGGTAAGTAACAAAGTAACGTCTCTAAGACAGCACCAGATAGATTAAATAAAGGGACATTTGTGTGTTTTCACGAAATCATTCATTCATTCATCTTCAGTAATCACATTATCCGGGTCAGGGCTGCAGTGAATCCAGTGAGTCTGTCCCAGGAATACTGAATGTTAAAAAGGAGTACACCTGGATGGCATGCCAGTCCATTGGAGGGCACCATGCACACACATTCACACATAGGGTCAATTTTGAGTCAGCAATCCACCTACGTGCATGTTTTTGGACAGTGGAAGAAAACCAGGAAACCCAGAGTAAATCCACAAGAGCAAACGTTCCTACCGTATGAGCAGTATGAGAAGGCCACTACAATACAAAGCAGTGTTAAAGACAAGGCTTTGGGAAGTGAAGCACATGGCAGGTGAGAGATTAGAGCAGCAACCCATCTGAATCCAGAGAAGCAGATTGATGAGCATTAACCACTCTTCTCATTCTTTTCTATGTGCTCTCTGTCTGCACGGGAGCACTCCTTACAAATCTCTCTAAAGTAGACATGGAGAAAAAGAAAATGCAAAAGACATCCTATTCCTCAGAGTTTTTACAGCAGTTCTCAATAGACATAATAAGCTGCACTGCTTTGATGTTTCTTTAATACGTACATTAAAAAATTTAATATACCATAAAATAAAAAAAGTTATTATTTATTAATAAAATTTTGTTTTCTTGTGGCAGCAACCTTAACTTGATGTGGGTTAATGTGGTACATAAAAGACTAGAATCAACAGAGAGATCTTACTCCATCTGCTTGTGTTCTCTTTCAGCAGAACATGCGCTTATGCCAGGAAACCTTTTTGCCCATATGGGCTAAGGACTGTCACATATCTGGATAATTTCCTCAAATTTAGGTCACTTCCAACACACATTTGCCTGGAACGACAGACACTTGCTTAAACAAGCCTCATGGCTCTAACAACAGAGTGAAAAAGAGCTCAACCCACCAGACCAGACTTTGAATATTGAAACAAAAATAATAATATTTGAATAGTTCATCAAATAAATCTGCTTTGTGAAAGTCTGTGGAATTTTTACAGCTAAACGGGTCCCTGGCTATAAAACGTTAATGACTCTCACCAACCAAGCAGCAAATTACCCTATAAAAATTATTTGTTACATAGATACTAAATAACAAACAAAAGTTCAGGTCAGAACTCCCAGAGAGTCAAGTCAGACAGAATTAAGGTTTCTTCATGCAAGAGCTGTGTGACAGTGGGTCTGATTCCGTATCAGGCTGTTGAAAGCATCTATCATTGATATATTAAAACAGTTTTTACAAAGTCCTGATTAGTGTTAGAAACACAGTTGAGCTGACTTGCATGGATGGCAATATTAATATTAATCTTTGGAACCTGTTTGTGGGTAATGTATAGGAAACCATTAACCAAAGAAAAAATAGACCAACTTGTTATTATTGCAGATTTTCCACAGATTTGGGACAAAATGCGTCATGTGAAATCATCACAACACACATCCAGTCCAAGACCTCTTCGATTTACGTACGTCGAACACAAGTACAGCTAAAAAGTTGTTTTTTTTTTACCAACAAACATCACGGCAAAAGACCGTGTAAAACAATTTTGTGCAATTGCACGTTTTTTGCAAAACACTACAAGAAAGCTCTGCCAACTCCTGTGCAGACTGAAAATCTTGAACACCACTGAAGATCAGGTGAATTATAAAGATCCATTCAGGATGGGCTTCTTATTTAAGGAGGAATTTTAGAACAGTTTGAAATGGATAACGTTTAATAAACAAATCACATTTAATATAATCTGGATAATTACAGCATTTTCATCACACAGACATTTGCAAAGATTATAAATATTAAGTATATATACAGTATATAATCATATATATGTATATTTTTTAGTTGTTATTAATAAATAAGTAGAGTATTTGACTCTGATTAGGAAATAACTGCTCTTAATACTTAACCCTCCTATTATGTTGGGGAAACAAGTTACATCCATTATGTTATGGGTCACAATGGCATCCACGGTTTAAATACACACAAAAAACAGCGAACAACAGCTTTAAAACAGTAAACCTTCATTATGCCTTGTCCGATAAAAGACATAGGAAGAAATATTTGTATATATGTTTATGACCCTAAATGAGGAAATGTCAAAGAATTTCAAAGAGAAAAAGAGAGATTAAACAGTATTTGCCCTTCTCTATGCAATCACAGGCATTATATGATAAATACAGAAGGCATAAGAGTCTTACCTGACACAGTTAGTCTCATAGTGGCATCCAGGGGTCTGTTGTTGTCCAAGCCTTTGCTCAGCTTCAGCTCTCCTGTGTCCTGGTTTAGAATAAGCAAATTGAGCTCATTCCCCTCTACAAAGGTGAAGAGGAGCTTATCAGAAACGTCTGGGTCATGTGCAGGAACCTTCCCAATGACACCTGCAGGGAAGCTGTTGGATTTATTAGTGATGTAATTGTTAAAAATGATCTCAAAATCCGGCATAATGGGATAGTTGTCATTAACATCCACAAGGCGAATGTGTACAATGGCCCTGCTGACCAGTGGGGCAGATGTGGCCTGAACTACGATCAAGTACTCCATCTTGGTCTCATAGTCCAGATCAGTGAGAGCAATTAGATCCCCATTAAAGATGTCCAGCTGGAAGATTTCAGGAACATTACCCTCGACAATCTGATAAAGGATTTGAGCATTTGTTCCCTCATCAGGATCTGTGGCACTGACACGTGCTAGAGTGGAACCCACAGAGCTGTTCTTCTCCACATAGATATACAACTCATCCTTTTCAAACACAGGGGCATTGTCATTAATGTCTAGCACTGAGACCTGGATATCCACTGCTGCTTTCAGAGGGGGGACTCCTTTGTCCACGGCAAAAGCCTTGAGATTGTAGTTGGCTACGTTTTCCCTATCCAGCTTCCTGGCTGTTCTGATTATCCCTGAGTATGGCTCAATAAAGAAATCACCATCACCATCATCCCCACCCTGAAATGTATAGCTCACCCTGCCATTTGAACCTGAATCTCTGTCAGATGCAGAGACTTGAAGTACACTTGTGTACACAGGAGCATCCTCAAACACAGTGCCTTGGTAGATAGCCCTCAGAAACTGTGGTGCATTGTCATTGGCATCAAGCACAATGATCTCTACATAGGTGGTGTCAGACTTCTGGGGAATGCCACTGTCTCGAGCAATGATGGCCAATGTGTATGAGGCTTGATGTTCATAGTCAATCTCGATCTGAGTTGTAATGGCACCAGTGTCAGGGTCAATTTTAAACTGAGGCACGTTATCCTCCATTACATAAGTAATACGTGCATTCTCACCAGTGTCTTCATCTGAAGCACTGATGACCACAACAGTGGAACCCACAGGCCTATCCTAACTCAGTAACACTTGGTAGTTGGCACTCTGAAACACAGGCCGGTGAGTGTTGGCATCGGTAACATTGATGAAAATCTGCGCCGTGTCAAAGCGTGTACCATCTGAAGCAGTTACAGTGAGAATATACTGCCGTTCCTGTTTGTAGTCCAGCGGCAAGGCTAAAGTAATAAGCCCACCACCACTCTGACTGGTGATGGCAAACCTATTCCGCGTGTTCCCACTAGATATCTGGTAGGTCACCACACTGTTTACATCCCTGTCGATGGCTGTGACCGTGAGCACACTGGCCCCCACTGGAGCATCCTCATTAATCTTCAGATTATACGATTTCTGTGTGAAGGTGGGAACATTGTCATTCACATCCAACACTGTTACACTCACACTGGCTGAGGATGACATCACAGGAATTCCATGATCCCTTGCCTCCACACTAAAAGTATAAAACTCAGTGGTCTCTCTGTCCAGCTCCATACTGACCGTAATCCACCCTGTACTGTTGTTGATGATAAAGGGAAAGCTAGGTGATATGTCTGTGATTTGATACTCCAAATGAGCATTATTCCCCGAATCTGCATCAATAGCTTGAATGTGCATTACAGAGTAACCAATGGGAACATTCTCCAGCACTGAAGCTTGAAAGGGTGTGCTGACAAACATCGGAGCATTATCATTCACATCCACGACGTGCACAACAACCATACCTGTGCTGTTAATGAGAGGTGGCCGACCACCATCTTGAGCTTTTATCCGCAAATTATACTCCCTGTTCATCTCGTAATCAAGAGGGTTAATGACATCAATGACACCCGTGGGGGAATGAATGTAGAACTGTCCCTTTACATTCCCGCTGATTATGCTGTAATGCACTTTAGCATTGTTTCCAGCATCTTTGTCTGTGGCCCTGACCTGAACTACTTTGGAGTTGACAGCCACGTTCTCGAGAATTTGGACAACATATCTTTTCTCGCTGAACTGAGGAAAGTTATCGTTCTCATCCTCCACAGTGATATGTACAGTGGCTGTAGCACTGCGTGGCCCAGGATCTCTACCTTGGTCATTGGCCTCCACTATAAGGTGATAGCGTGAGCAGACCTCTCTGTCGGGACGGATCCTGGTTTTTACCAAACCATTCCTTGGATCAATTTCAAAGACCTCATTCACCTTAGCCTCATTCACAATCTTGTATATCATATTGGCATTGGAGGGAGTGTCTCCATCGATGGCTCGGATCGTCATCACTTCAAAACCCACCTCTACATTTTCTCGGATGCTGACCCTATATTCGGTCTGCTCGAACACTGGCCTGTGGTCATTTGTGTCGCTGACCGTGATTGTGAGATAAGCTGTTGCTGACCTCCTTGGGGTCCCCTTGTCATTTGCTATGACTTTAAACACATGGGTGTCTTTAACTTCCCTGTCTAAAGACTGCAGGGTTGTAATGCCACCCGTCTCTGTATTGATCTGAAAGTAATCGTTAGATCTGCTGTCAAACAGAGCTTCCATGTCATATTCAAGCACTCCTGCATCTCCATCATCAGTGTCAAAGGCTTTGAGTGTGATCACTCGGGTTCCAGGTGGCTCATTCTCAGGTATGGAAACCTGGTAATTGGGCAGCTGGAACTGCGGAGCTGAATTTGGGTTTCGTTTTTTACGTCTAGCCCGTCGGTCCCGCAACCTATGCTCGCCATTCTTCAACAAACTTAGAGCATCAGTAGTGCCAACAGGCATGTTCAATAAAGTTTTGCACCCAGAGCGTACGTATTCCTTGTGGATCTTCATGCCATCTCTTGAAAATGTTCTTTTTTCAGCCCAGGCCCCTTTAGAGCCCCATCCAGCTAGGGGTCTTGGGTAGTGAGCTCCACTGTTTCCCACCGTGTGACACCGCAGCATACCAAGCTGCAATGTTACGCCCAAAACTAACACACTTTCCCGTGAACTGGGAACGATGCAGAGGAAACTGGTATCATGAGGCAGACAACGTCCAGGGGTCAAGTTTGTATTCCCAGTGTTTGTTGTGTTCAGACTCTCTCTCTCCTCGCAGATAGCTCGAATAAACTTCAGTAAATGTTCATGTATAATTCTGGGCAACGCGCCCGAGTTCCAGCTCTCCCCATTTCCACAATGTAGACAGATATATGCGTCGGGTTTACGCGTCGGACCTTTCCTTCTGTATTTAATAAAGCAGTTCTGACCGTGAACAAACGTGCTGAAATGAATCAACACCAAGTTTTCCGACGTCAGTGATGTGACCCTTAAGAACAGCGGGACTGCGCGTCTGGAAAAGAGCAAACAGTGAACTTTACGGGCGAGAGTCACAACTCCATCCCCTCTCCCAACCTTCACATAGTGTCCGAGGGATTTTGGCGTTAAACTCCTGTCTATTTTGTAAGCCCATCCTGGTCCGAGTGAGGCGTTTACCAGCACTCCTCCAGGGTGAAGGGACTCCGAAATGTTGAGCTCGAAGCATCCGCACAACGGGACGCGAATAAGTATCCCAAACCAGATCCATTTCATTACTTCTTCCATGGCGCAGAACTCTTCATCCGGAAAACTTAATCCAAACAATTTAAGCGATGAATCCTCGAATGGTTAAAAATGATAGATGTAAAGCTAGGTGTGCTCCAAAAGTCGCCGGTGGATCGCACCATGCTGCCTTTAGTGATGGATTCTCGAACGGATCATTGCTTTCTTCTTAAGCGACTCTTTGAAGTGATTCGAACGAATCGGTTCACGAGTACGAATTAATACATGACCCAT
>JAOUWY010000054.1:12789530-12800346 GCA_025728095.1 Prietella phreatophila | reverse complement strand
AATAATGAATGATACAGACATCTGGTATAATTCTCTGATACCACAATAAGGAAATTTACTGATCCTTTATTAGTGTGCTGATTAATTGGTAAGAAGATACCAGTCTTGGCTGTGCTTAGATTGTCTTAAATATATTAGAACAAAATCAAAGCGAATTCTATTGTTTGCTTATTTTTCCCTTCAGTGTACGTTTATCTAAGTTTATCATGCTGAACTCAGGTTCAGGGCTAAACAACACAATGTGCAATTCCCTTGATAAAATCTCTGAGTAAAGAGAAATGGAATAGCAGTTGGAAGGAATATAAAAAATCTTGCCTGATGTGTATTTTTCTGTGGTTTTACAGAAAAAACAAATGAGCTCCTAGAGCAGCTTGAAATACAGAAGGATGACACTTCTGAAAATGCTCAGGTGGAGCACCTCCCCGAGCTCCAGACTCCTGCTCCACCCACTTTCCCCAGAAGAGGTACCTCTCACACCACTGCTCATTTTAAACAGTTTGTCATCCACTAAATATACTGAAGCAAGAAAAATTGATATTAATGAAGAGTATGGTGTAGGCTATACCTGCTCAATCAAAAATGCCCTGGTATAATGAATGATACCAGATGATTAAGCCCTACATTAGTGAAACTGGCTAGACTTGATCAGAAAGCTTTGTAAAAAGGGGAGATTTGTGGTGAGAGAGATGACAATTTGTAAATAATAAAATAAAAAAAATAAAATAATAATATATTTTTTGGTAAAGATTCAGAAGCAGAGCCAGGACCCAGTTATACGCCTATGCAGGACATTGATGCTCTCACTGTGGAAGACACAGGTAAGTTGTTGTACCACAGTGTGTGAATAAGCAAACATGATCACATTAGTTACAATAGGCCTATAACAACTTTCTATGCCCAAGTGTTAGTGAGCCATTATGTTTTTTTAATTTATTTTTATTAAAAGATAGTAGACTAAATATACAAAGCCTATGATTGAAAGGGAAGAGGATAAAAGTCATATGAAATATGCCTGCATATTTTGCCATTTGGATATTTTAGTAATTTAAATTAAAACATGCTCTCAAGGACATTGTGATGTTTTTTAAAGAATATTGTTGGAGATTTACCCTTTAACTAATGTTCTTATATTTGTGTTGAAGTTGTAAAGCAGCTTTTTCATTAACTTATGCAAATGAAAAAGATATGATGGTGTCATTAGAAAGTGCAATACATTTTATTTTATTCATTATAAAATGTTTTATTTTATATTTGTATTTATTTGATTTTTTTCATTTCAAGTTTTAGATATTAATACAATTTTTGTTTCACCAGAAAATAGATTCTGATACTGTTATACACATTGCATTGTTGTAAAGAATACTGTTGTTAAATAAATCTTCACTGTGAAGCAACACTTAGGCTACTGTATATACACTGAATTGGAAATGATGATATTTTTGAAAAATACAATGAATTCCAAGGCTGTAGAGAGCAGTGCACTAGTGCAGACTTATATACTGAGGTTTTAATTACATTATTTTAATATAGTCAGTCATGAGCAAAAGTGGGCCGGTCTAAGACATGAAACTCCAGGGCTGAAAATGAGACCCACTCCGGCCCTGATTCACCTGATTACTCTTTTCCATGTTTTTTACTTGAATATTATGGAATATGTTTCATGTTCATTACATATAATCCCACTTAGGTCCATTTTCATTCAGGTTGTAACACTATAAAATGTGGAAACTTTGAAATGGGCCAAATACTTATGCAAGACACTGCCAGCTGGCAAGATATTAAATGTATATGGCTCTTCAAGTGCTTAAATTTTGTTCTATTGGACAGTCTAATCACATTTGTTGTGTTTCTAATAGGACAAATGTTGCTGTCAGCCCCGGAGGAGAGCCAAGAGAGTATAACGGCTCATCAGACTGACATCAACATACCATGGTAACTATTTAAAAAAAAAAAAAAAAAACACTAACTGAGTCATCTTTAAGTTGTCATTATTAATTTATCTGTAGTCAACCTTGGGTTATTGTTTGAATACCTTATGCCCAGATGAACCTGATTTCTCTAACTCTTACTCTCTCTCGCTCTCTCATTGCTATAGTGGGTCTCGGCGGGTGACTAGATCTGCGAAAAGATTTGGTTCGCCACAAGTTGTCCACTTACCTCCGGTGAAAACTGCACGCCGTTTGGCCTCGACCTTTGGTAGCACATCTAACCCTAATTTTAGAGACAATAATCAACGCTCTGAATACGAGGCCAGCTACGGGCCTAAGGTAGTATAAAACTCTGTACTAATTATGAAAGGCCATTACTCCACCCATTGTGTTTAGTGCTGACTCTCTCTGTTCTTACCACACTATCCTACCATTAATATTTTTCTTGCCAATGAAACTGTGCAGGATATTGTGTCCAACGAAGAGGGCCAAATTGATTAATTACCTTCTCTATTATCTGAAATTGTCATTTAAATACTTGTAGTCATTCTTTCATCAGTCTGTATCTTAAATCTCTTTTCAATAGAGACGCACCAGAAACTTCAGCCTTGCTCTGTACCGACAGCTCAAAGGAACACCTTAAAAAGGTATTTAATCAGAACACATAACAATAGTATAATAGCATTTTACTATAGGTGCCAACTTCATTGAGGTTTTCATAACAGTTTACAAATTCATGACATCATAACCTTTATAACATAACATTGCTAGAAGATTACACTTTAACCCAACTTGCTGTGGTTTTTCTCGTAGCATTTGTCTAGTGCTCCATCACTACACAAATTACAAAGCACAGCATAATATACACAAACAGTTAGCATCTCACCATTTTTACACTTGAATAATTTTTTATACATTTTCCCCAGATGTAGGATGAAAAATATTTATACATAACACATCATAGAGAAACATCTGCTTGATTGCTCGAACTTCTGCTTGATTATTCTGTTTCCTCTTGACAGCAGATCTCTGGGCGGCAAATGAAAAAAAAAAAAAGTAATTCATGAAGCTTGTTCAGTTTGTTACTTTTGCCGCCCAATTCTCCATGGATGTGTGAGTATGAGAATAACTGCACATTCTTTGGCCTCATCACATCAGGATAGCCAGTCTATTTGCAGAGAAGTACACGCATAAAACACCAGCACATTAGCACTTCTAATGGCTGACAAAATTGCATAAAAAAAAAAAATATCCCGGATTACTTATAATACCCACAGACTTTCACAGGAAGATTTAAGAAATGGCAGAGGACGGTCTTCTTACCGATAGATGGCATCTTGGAGCTAACAAAGCATACCTTCAAGTTGTAATTCTTTCTGAAGTCCACCTTTTACATCTCCTCAAGAAAAAGAAGTTTCGCCAAAACCAGAACTAGCCTGATGGAGTAGATGTTATGGCAGGTTTAACCCAAAATTAACAAATAAAATAAATATGACAGACAGTAGTGTTTTTATTCTCTTTTTAATTTTTAAATATAATAAATGAGACTAATAGTAAATAAACACGACAAGCAGATGTTCTTGTTCTGTTTATCAACTAACACAATAAACATGACAAATGTGAGAAAATTAACTTTACTGTTTTACGATACAATAACAATAATGTCAATAAAGCACACAGTGTTCTCTGACACATTAGCAGTGTATGAATTATCTCACTAATTTTCCTTCACTTCCCCATATAGTGGACTCAAATTTTATTCAATATATAAGGAATAGTGAATGAGTGAGCGTTTTCAGACAGCATAGGTTTTTATGTAACTTTAGTGAACAAAAGTAGAGCGTCAAAACAAAAACAAAATCCCGAACAGCTCGACATTTAGACATAGGGTGTTGAAAAAGCATCCCGATTTGAATAGTCTTTAAAACAACTACAGCATCACCTGGTGATTGACACTGAGGATAACAACATTAAGGAGCAACACTGTTTCTGTGAAGTTGGGTATATAGCTCTCTATTCACTATTACGATCATTAAAAAGCAAAATCGGTATGCTTTTCCATAAGTCATCCTAGCTAACGTTAGCTCATTACCATAACTACAGCCTGTAGTGTGCTATAATGACATAACATTGGCTATCTGTTAACTATCCTAGTAATGTTAAGCTTTTAAATATACATTTCTCCAGTTATGACAACTTGTAAAACATGTACAAAATAAAACTAGGATTGTGCGACACAGTTAAAAAGGTGCAATTTATATATTATTGTTACCTTTGAACACACAGTTGTAATCAAAATGATTCAACCCCCATTGCAAATCAGGTTTATTGCCAAATTTGACAGACTTTCAGCTGTTTGCAGTGAGCAAATCAAACAAAAGCAATTGAAATAGTTCAACACAATGGATGCTTCAAGTGGTTTCCCCAAATTCAACTGAAAATGCAACTTGTAATGAATTCTCCAGTCTCAAAATTATTCAACCCTCTGAATAGAATCCCTCACAACAGCACAAATATGTAAAACAGATGTCTCAAGAACACCTGATGCAGCTAATCAAGGGCTTCATTAGTTGCACCAGGTGTGCTTAATCTGGAACACATGAAATACCTGAACTGGCTAGGGGTAGAAAATGTATGAAATATCTGGACGGGGCAGAAAGGAAGCTATCAACGGCTGCAACAAGATTTGTGAGATGGCAGGTTGTGAAAAACCCTTGAGTGACTGCAGATGACCTGCAGCAAGACTTGGTGGCAACAGGCACTGAGGTTTCAGTGAACACAGTAAGTGCTCTACATTGAATGCAGAAGGTTTCCATGCCAGAACTCCAAGACGTACACCACTACTGACCCAAAAGCACAAGAAAAGTCGGCTCTAAATCATATAAATAAGCCACAGACTTTTGGGGATTCTGTTCTGTGGAGTGATGAAACAAAACGAACTTTTCAGTATGATGGATCAGTGGTATGTCTGGAGGAAGAAGTGTGATGAAAGAACACTCTGTCCACAGTCAAGCATGGTGGTGGCTCATTGATGCTCCGGGGCTGCTTTGCCCCGACTTGAACCCCATAGAATATCTCTGGAGGGATTTGAAGAAGGTGGTTGCAGCACGCAAGCCCAAGAATATTACTGAAATGGAGGCTGAAAGAAGCTATGCTGAAGCTACGTGTGGTTTTGTCAGACAAAATGGTGGATCGCAACAGGACCCATAATATCGCCGTTATGATTGGTCGGATCGCCTGTCAATTAAACTGCCGGCGAAGGGTGAATTAAGTTTGCACTAAATTTAAATTTATTGACAATTGCTACTGAATATGTAATGATATCCACAACGTTCAACAGAACTGCTTTTTTACTCATAGCATGTACTCTAAAATCAAAATAATCCAATAATGTTTTTAATGGGGTTTATGTATAACTTCAAAAAACCACCATAAACGTTCAAATACATAATGCGTGAACGCAAAGAGGCAGAGCACAAATGCAGTCCCCTACCACCACAAATTATGCAGTCGAGATTCCCACATTTAGGGAGTTCGCATAGAAACCCTTTGTATAGACATGGTGATGAAGTTTCTTGGAAGGTACATACAGACTAGAGATGATTACACACAGCACGAAACTGATGTGTTTTCCCACCCTCTTGATGGATAGGATATAATCGGCAATGCTTATCGGATGTTTTTAAATTATTGGCCAATAGCGTGAAAAATTGCCTTTATCAGCTGATACCGATCATTGACCAATACATTGGTGCATCTCTAATACAGACCCTTTAAAAATAGTATTAATCTTCAATCGACACATATCAGAAACATTGTGTTCGTATGTTTCATTCACGGCTTTAGTTAAAAAGTCTACCACATGCAAATAACTGTATTGACCGATTAATATAAAACATCCAGCACCACCAATACAGAAATGTCAATGTCTCAGTTTAGCCTACAGATGGCACTGTGAATTTACTTTAACACTCAGTTCTGTGTGTACAGGATGCTTTTGTCAGTTGGAAGAGAAAACACAGCTGTAATGTATTGGGGAGTAATGATAAAGCTCTGCCCTCCACCCTAAAAAAACAAACAAACAAAAAAAAAAGCCATTCAGAGTCACTTTGTCACTTTTTGAAGGCATATGTTTGTTGATACTAATGGATAGTTTATGTCTGGCCCTATATAGTAGGCTTGTTTTTAAGGGGAAAAAGGTGTTGGGATAAAACGTCATATTTTTATTACATGCATGTTTATGAATATTAAACTGCATAAGTAAGGAATAAAGCACTTGGGGATGTGCAGTTACAGGAAAGTAATCAGTTGCTGTATGGGGAACGGTGTTATAAGATCTGAAGTGAAGCAGGGTTATTGCTACCACCCCAAAGTATTTTCCTATAACAGCACACATAGGTGTTTTGTTCATTTTATACCACAGCAACTTGCAGACAGTAATTAGTTTGTCATTGAATGTTGGAACGATTTGTATCCATTTTTAATTACATTCAGTGTCGTTGAATGTCTGCGAGATTTACGTCATAGTAGAACTTTAGCAGCATTTTATAATATGCACTACCTGACATGTACGGGTAAACAGCCATCTGTCTCTTTTTTGTTGAAAGTTTTGGTTTTCCAAATGGTTATGTTGGGGATTTTAAACTTTTGAAGCCTTATATGTGGTTAAAAGTAAGATGTAAACTGCAAGTAAATAAAATAAATTGCAATATCGTTTAAATATTCTTGAGTCAATCATTTTTAATGGAAAATACTGTTCTTAAAAAAAAGATTGTTTTTTAGATGAAATAAGAAATTCCTTCACCTGTTTACATGAAACATTTCAACCACTGTGCATAGTACTCATATGAAAATGCAAAGACGGCCTGCAGTTCCTTCAACAGTAAACTTTAGGTAGTCCATTTGAAGTGTGTTTCATTACTACACTTTGGAACGAAAAGTCCCCAGCGCACAGATGTTTATAAAAAAAATACTTCTGCCTCATGTTAGGTTTCGACGAAAGGTCTGCTCTTTTATAATCATCGATTAATTGTACAGTTTTAATGTTGTTTTTCAACTTTACACACAGATTCCCTGATAATGAGCTGCACCCTGACCTGTGTTCGTTTAATGCCTACTACTAATAATTATATTATCATTATAATCTTTTTCATGTATAAAAACTGATGATAAATTATTTTTGCATCACAACACAGACATCACTGAATCAAACTAAGACAAGACTTTCATCACAAAAAAACAACAAAAAAAAAATAACTTTCATCATGCCGCTTATGAGATACCAATAAAGCACTATATATAAATGTTCACAATAAATGATCCACAACAACCCATTTTCTCCAAAGCCCTGTTGGAGGCACACAGGCGCGCGCGCGCGGATTCCTTGTGAGAACCTGCCACTGCTATTATTATTAATGCTATCGGGCACCCAAATCTAACCCCGTAGATTTAACCTCACTAACTAAAAGAAATTATTTTTGGTCTGCAGTTTTTGTAAAGAAAAGTCATTTTCCTCATGAGAACCAGCAAAAAAAAAGTGACACATGGTAAAAACCGGTCACATATTTCTATCCTTTTCAGGACATTTGGTCCCCACCAAGATATAAGAACATGCCCACACACACACGCACACACACCATAGTGATTTGCTGAACTTGCTTATTATCCTTACAAATATCCAGGCGTATCGCCTGTGTTATTAAGGGCTTGAGGCAATCACTGTACAAAAGCTGGGTAGCAAAAACAAACACACAGCTTATCCAGTGAAAGCTCCCAACTGCCTCCGTCTGCCCCGGGAGTTTGAGCGCTGAAATTGGGTTTTAACTGGTTCTTCCCGCAATACCACTCCCTTTCAGCACAGGCTGGATGGAGCTCGGTGCTAAGCACAAACAGCTTGTGTGTTTAACGTGCTACATGACCAAAGACAAACTATAAGTTTAGAAATCATTCAGAAGCTATCTGACTAGATAGAGACACTCTGACGCACTCTGAATTAGATCATTAAATTTGCATTTGATACCTCAAACATGACATTATGACTTATTTACTACAGTTCTACTTACCATAGCTATACATATCACAGTTTCAAGGTTGACCCTGAGCTTGTTTTTTAGTCTGTATGGAGCTTCGCATGTTCACCCTGTGCAGGTTTCCTCCCATCTCCCAAAACATACCAGTAGCTGCACTGACTACTCTAAATTGCCCCTAGGTGTAATGTGTGTGTGCTGTGATGGACTGGTGTCACCCATCTGTCTACAACCCTCGACACCCAGAGTTTCTTGGATAGGCTCTGGATTATGCAGTTACTATAGATGAATGAATGAAGGAATGAATAAAAGCATTAATTAGCATTAATTAGGTAGGTTACTGATACTGTGTGCTTGTGCCAAGATAATGACATTAACACAGATAAAAAGGAAGGAAATTAGGCTTAATGAAGTTTATGTAAATTTTACTCATTTGTTTTTTGGGCTAATCAATGCTAATGAATTTTTAGGTCAAATCATTTAGGTGTAAACAACAGCAGTTTTGTTCCCCTCCCTTCTTCTCACGTTTGATGCCACAGCACAGATTGCACACAGTATTATTCAGTTGCTGACTATAGTTAGTCAAGCGCTAACGGCTAACTACAAGAAGTTTATGTATGTCGAACAATCACATGATCACAAGTTATATGAAGGGACGTGAATGGAAGAGTGTGGAGATTTAATAATTCATCACCAAGAGGGATGCTCTTTCACAACGCAAAATTACGCATTATGATAATGAGCCTTTATTGGTCACATATATATTACAGCACAGTGAAATTCTTTTCTTTGCGTGTTAGAAGGTTGGGGTCAGAGTGCAGGGTCAGCCAAAATACAGTGCCCCTGGAGCACTGTTTGAACCCCTTCTGATCAGTAACAAAGAGCCTGGTAGTGCTGGGGCTTGAACCTCTGACCTATCCTCAAGGTTGAATCAGTGAGTGAATTTTTTTTTTTTAATTCTAGAGAACTCTGTTTAGTTTATTCTTTCGCTTTGTTACACTTTTGCTCAGCTCTTTGTTTGCAGTTGCTGTTACGGTCTAATGACTGAAATACATGAAAGATATTCTGAGGAGAAGGAATCATAGAAATCAAGAGACAGGCTTATCTTTAAGTATGCATCTGCCTGCTTGGTTTTGTTGAAATCCTGTGTGACCATCTTAATCATCCTGCATCACCTTGGCTCAATCATGCTGTACCTCATATCTGAGCTGCTGAATGTCTGTTCCTGTGGACAAACAGCTCCATGAGAGAGACATAGATACACACCCACATGCATGCACCTCTACCACTGGCTTTTAGGTCAATTCAATTTGGGATTCAATTTCTCTTGCACTGGAGGTAATGTGCTTGTCATGTTCAATAAGAGATTGTTTCCCCTGTGAAGAGCTTCTTCGGTATACTAATAAGCTGCTTTAATAGGGTCGTCCTCTTCGTAGAAAAAAAAATTAAATCATGCTGTTATCACAAACAAGAACACACTGGGGGAAAAAGCTTCAGCGTCCATCATCGTATGAAACAAACTATGGGGTTCATATCCTCTCAGATCTGGGTTTTTTTGTTTTGTTCTCACATCAGTAGCAATTTATGTTTGCCATTTACTGAACTAATCACAGGCCAGCATGCAGATCTGTATTGACCTGCGGCCAGTCACATTAAAACCTACTGAGTTTAGAGCTGCGGTGATTGAGTTCATTAAAGAGCCACGCTTTAGTGCACGCTAAATTCACTGCTGTGCCTTTTAAGGATGGGTCTGTCATAGGCAGCACACGATCAATAGCGAAACTGACCGCTGCCTGTCATGCGTCAGTTTGCATATGACAACCGTTTTCTCAAATACACACTGGCTTAAAGTCATGAGGTACTCAAGCTCAGACTTTATGATTAATATGGGTCAGTTGATAAACAGACACTAGGAAATATCAAATGCTGTTTTTATTTTGAGAATACGTCGTGACAATCACTTCAACTGACAAGAAAATAGTACTCTTAGTGCCTGACCTAGTGAACCAGTATGAGGACGTATTTATTGATAGAGGCTTCAAAGCACTTCTATAAGTCGCTCTGGATGAGGGCACCTGCCAAATGCCATAAATGTAAATGTAAAAAGCCTCATAGTTTCAGGTCTCCTCCAGGAGCAGCTGAGTTCTAATGTGCGTTTCCTAATTGATAAAATAGCTTGTCAATCACATGACTGAACCAGTCACTGACCAGTGAGACCAAAAAAAATAAAATAAAATAAATCAAACAAAATAAGCCAGTTTAAAAGCGATCAATTGTCAGGAAAAATGACTGCATCTGTTAAATTTATTTGTTCAAATTAAGAAAGACTTGGCTTGAAGGGTCATAAAATCCTGTTTTACACATCAATTGAAAGACCTATGTTTTACCCCTCGTCCCACATCTTAAAAAAACACACCGTGCACACATCTGCAACTCAAACATTTTCAATCATCACAATCAGACAATCTGTCCTGCATATAAAAGTCGGTGTTATGGTGTAACTGGCCAAAAGGTCATTTGTTGTTCTTTTCATCATCGCCATCGTCTTCTGTTGATCCTCCCCAGTTGAGCAGAGGTCTGCGGTCAGGCGGAACACACGGTCTGATCCTCTGCCAGCGGTTTGGAGGCCATATGATGTGAGACGCTCTGCCATGGAGGAGTCCGAGTGAAACCTTCAGAAGGGGAATCTTGTTTACTGACCTTATAAACATTTTTAAAAAAAATATTCATACTTCAATAAAAAAAGAGCTAGAGAACTGAACAGTCTGTAAGAATATTCTCCCCATGCTGCGGGGGTTTCCTCCGGGTACTCCGGTTTCCTCCCCAGTCCAAAGACATGCATGGTAGGCTGATTGGCGTGTC
>JAOUWY010000054.1:12740384-12762861 GCA_025728095.1 Prietella phreatophila | reverse complement strand
GGGATTATTAGGGGGCCATGATAGAGAAGGGCTAATGAGGGAATTTCATCAGGACACTTCTCTTAAAGGAGTAGGGGTATAACACCAGTGTCCTGGGATTTTTAATGGCCACAGAACGTCAGGACCTTGGTTTAACATCTAATCCGGATGACGGTGCTGTTTTTACAGTATAATGTCCCAGTCACTACACTGGGGCATTATGCCTCACACAGACCACAGGGTGAGCACCCCCTACTGGCCTCACTAATACCCCTTCCAGCAGCTTCCTTAGTTTTACCCAGGAGGTCTCTTATCCAGGTAATGGCCAGACTTAACCCTTCTTAGCTTCAGTGGGAAACCAGACAAGAACTGCAGGGAGATATGGCTCTGATTAATTGAGTTATAAATCATAAGTGCAACATATTTATGATTTTATTGTTCTTAGTAAACAGAAATCATAGCACCTTGAGAATAATGCAGCCAAAATCGAAAAAAAAAAAAAAACCCAGCCTAAAATGAAAAAAAAGCACATCTCTGAATTTTATCCAGACACTAGTCTTAATAACAAAATGCAAAGCAATAACTCAAAAACTTCAATATAAAGCATTTACCACCATTTTAGAGAAAAATTCCCCCCACTCAGATCTCCATCTCAGCTAATGTGCAACAATGCACAGCAGTTAGGGAAAGCTCTTAGAAGTGAACATTTACCGGCAGGAAACAAAGAGGAACTAATTTAATTAGTGTGTGTGAGTGGAGCAAAGGCTTAACAGCAGAGAAGGGTGGAAAAAAAATTTACTCACGCTGTGTGACTGTGCATATCTCAATGCTTTGTTCACTTTAAAGCGCAGTAATCCGTACGTGTGCCTTTACAACAAAGAGATCAGACTCACAATGAGACTTTCTATTGCATAGGGTATATGTGACTTTATAGGAAGACATAAAAACTTTGCAAATGCAATTATGTCTGAGAAGCAGTCAGTTTTGTCTGATCTTACAGTAGATGTGGCCTTGAGCTCTATTGACTGGGGGTTAATTGAGTAGATCTTACTGAAAATTTATTGTGTATTGGTGAAAGAAATGCTAAATGGTTTGCAGCAGCCTTTGACATTCAAAGAAATTCAATTAAGCACATAATTGGCTGTTAAAAGTGCCTTTAACATGTTTAGCTGTTAAAAGAGCCTTTCACAAGACAAAAACTGCCAATGCACATAGAGCAAGTTCATGGATGTGGTCATAAGCTCAGGTATAGTCATCTATAATCATGATGTTTGGTGTTGTCTGAAAAGGTGTTAATGCACAATTTAAAAGCTTTCATTTCTTGGTAATAATTTTGTCTATGTACTATTTGACTATATGACTGTAGACATGCCTTAGAGTTGGGCAATATCATGATATAATAATGATATTGGGAAAAACTGTGGCAATACAATTTCCTGAGATATTGCAGGTAACATTATCTCTTTTTCTAACATTTATTAAAAATGAAATTAATTATAAATTGATGTTGGATGTTTTTTTTCTTCTGCTCATTTTCATTTGTCTCATTATAAATTTTTGTAGCCGTTGAAATCATCAAACTCAGTTTTAAATTTTTGTTCGCTGTCCTATATATTGTGATATGCATAGTGTATTGTGGTAATGTCTTCAAGTATTTTATTCAGTTATATGATATCTTTTGAATACCACAGCGCCACTAATGCTTTATTCTAATTGGTAAGAAGGTGTTGATTCATCTTCTATAGCATCCTGATGGCTGTGATCATATTTCCAGTTGATAGGTTTATATTAAAGTGTTCGTTACAACATATCATTTCTATAGTAACAACTTCCTTGTTACTGGACAATATGGTAGATATGCCACACAACTGTTGATATGGTGGTTTCTGTAAGGTGACATACGTCTCCAGTGTCACTGCTTCGTAACACTCGGAGGTAAATCTTTACAACGTTTTCTGACATGGGGGAATCTTCAGGACAGAGAACTTCATGGTTTCTTGGTAACATGGCAATCTGCATTTTTTTTCTTATTAACTTTAAGAGACGAAAATTAAGGTAGGCCGATGAAGGGCAACATGAGAACAGGAACTAACTTCCACTGACTGACCACAACCACAACATTTAACTGAACTATTAAATGAATAGAAAGTATGTTGTGCTGTTCTTTATTTAATAAAAATCAATAGTGAATTGCTGTGGTATTAAAGGAATAAACAACTTTGGGACCTGATAATATATGAAAATAACTTTGAGGTGGTTGCTGATTATTTTCCTATAACAATGCATCCAGTCATGTTTTATTCCTTACATATTGCCCACACCCTATTCAATACTGACACTATGGAACTGCATCACTAATTGTTTTTTCTAGCATAAGCAACCATTTCATATTAGATTATACAGCCTTTCTTACATTTCTTACACAATATAGAGTATGGACTATTACTTAAATCACTATCATTCAGTTATTTGATTGTACCTTTGATTACATAATCACAACCTAAAAGGCAAGGATGATGAACATAAGCTGTTCAGTACTGAGAGTTTGAGAAACAAACCAGTTCTCTGCTTTAAACAGTTGGCTTCAGTGGGGGGAAAAAAAGGAAAGAATGCTTGTTCCCACCTGCCCATGTTGACTTGTTGCCATAGACAGACTAATGCATGCATACTGTCATATAGGGAGGGGGGTCCTTGGCAAAGCTGCTTCTGTAGCAATACTGACAGCTTCATCTAACATTGCCCTGGAGTACCATGGCTTCTGCTCTCAAGGTTACAAATTAATCAAAACATCAATACATGGCGTCAACACAGGTTAAGCCAGAGTGTACTCTCAACTGGAGCAACTATCCATTGGCTGCTTATACATAATGCAGCTGAAGCAAGCACCAGGGACCTCCTTAATAAATAGCTTTTGCGGTGAAACAACCTATGGGCCTCTTTTTGGAGATGTACACACAGCATGTTTGTACTTCTAGAAAGCATTGCACAATGATTTGATACTATAGATATGTTCTCAAACAAGACAACATAATAATGGCAGTTGTCGCAGAGTAAACACGGTGGTTATTACTGAGACCAGCGATGTGAAATAATTGCTTGGCTCATTCGCTTGCCTTTGATGACTATATGTAGGCAATATAAGCTATTCTGCCACTCACTGGTCCATAACTGCTTACAATTATTAAATTAACTATGATGTTGTTTGACTCATTAGACATATAGGGCAATATACTCATGACACAAGCATTTAACGCTCAGGCAGAGTAAAAGATACAAGTCTGGATACAAGTTATCCAATATGGGATCTATTAAGAACTACCTCAGTGTCTCAGTGTTGGCTCAGGGGTTAGTACTGACTGCAATAGTACGGTACTGATTGGAAACTTGTGAGTTTGAATTCCTTTAGCCTTGGTCATAAACTTTATTTGCTCAGTTACAGTATATTGTAAGTCTCTTTGGAGAAAATGATCTGCCAAATGAATAAATATAAATTGTAAAATACACTGAGCATGATTGACGTGTTTATTTCTACACACATACCTTCATGTGTTGAGCTTCAAAGAGATAATCCTAATATATAACCCAACAATCCAGTTTATTTTAATATACAGCCAAAAAAGGTCTGTGTTCATGTTCGGTGTGAAATGATATATGAGAGTACTAAGCAAAGCAGCCATAATTCACCTTTTTTTTTCCCCAGTGCAACTGAAAAAACAATAAAAATCCCCCGCTTAACGTCAATAGTTTTCAATATTCTTAAATGCCAATACTACTCTGTCTCAGCTATAAAGTGACATTGTATTCATTATATTTCTCCCATCTCCTGTTTTCTGCAGATGGAAATTGATGTGTGTGACTGATTGAGGATAATAATGAAGGCAGAGTGATACATCTCCTACAGCAACCCGAGTTCCTGGTTTTCTCCATTTTCACTCCTCAAAGGATACAGTGACCTTCACATATGCTGCCAGCTTGACAAGCTTGCACCAGGTAAACTGAAAGGTTGTTCCTCATTGCCAAGGAAAACACAAATAAACTGGTCCATCAGAAAGACTTGGCATCAGCAGAGAAACAGCCAGTTGTTGTTGGAACAAATGACAGTGTGCTTGTGAAGTTAACAGCACTAACCCTACAATCAATACGGACTAATTTGCTGAGCACAAAAAGGCCAGGATGAAAGAACTGCTCTTTGTAGTTTGTCTCTTAGTGGGACTTGCGTTGACTGGCTCTGTTCACGTGTCTGAGTGGACCGGGGCATGTCAGAATCTGTGCAGATGTGGAATCCGACCCTGGTTTTCGCCTTTGTCCCTTTATATGGAGGTTTTAACTGTGGACTGTGATGATCTGGGAATTGCATCTCTTCCAGAAAAACTTCCCTCAGACACACAAGTGCTATTGGCACAGAGCAACAACATTGTCAATATTGAGAAACCTTTGAATTATATAGTTAACTTAACGGAAGTGAATCTATCCCAGAACAATATAACTTCTCTTACTGACATCTATCTAGGTGACCTTCCTCAGCTTTCGTCCTTGCACTTGGAAGAGAACCGAATAACCAGCCTTTACGACAATTGCCTTGCGCACCTACCGAACCTTCAGGAGCTTTATATCAACCACAACCTACTCTCTGTAATCAGTCCTGAGGCTTTTCAAGGACTCAGCAATCTTTTGCGTCTCCATCTCAACTCAAACCGACTGAGGGTGATCAGATCAGAGTGGTTTCATGCACTCAACCAACTGGAGATATTGATGCTAGGAGAAAATCCCATTTCCCAAATACAAGATATGAATTTCCAGCCCATGAGAAATCTCCGCAGTCTTGTACTGGCAAGGATGAACCTCACTGAACTACCTGATAATGCTCTGGTTGGTCTCCATAAATTGGAGAGCATCTCGGTCTATGAAAATAAGTTTGCAAAGGTTCCTCAGGTTGCACTTCGAAAAGTCCAAAGTCTCAAGTTTCTGGATCTCAATAAGAATCCTATTGAGAGAATTAATCGAGGAGACTTTGTGGATATGATCCATATGAAAGAACTGGGTATCAACAGCATGCCAGATCTGGTTTCAATTGACAGCTTTGCTGTTTCCAACTTGCCTGAGCTTACAAAGATTGAGGCCACCAACAACCCCAGACTGTCCTATATCCATCCCAATGCATTTTATAACCTGCCCAGGCTTGAGACACTGATGCTAAATGATAATGCCCTCAGTGCACTTCACCGTGTTACAGTAGAGTCCTTGCCCAACCTGCAGGAAGTAAGCTTGCACTCCAATCCGATTTACTGTGACTGCGTTGTCCGCTGGATCAATATGAACAAGACCAAGATCCACTTCATGGAGGCTGACGCTCTCTTGTGCACGGGACCTCCAGAATTTGAAGGCCGCCATGTCCGACACGTACACTTCCGTGAAATGATGGACACATGCCTCCCAGTTATCTCTCCTGAAAGCCTTCCAGAACGTATCAGTGTGGATGCTGGTCACTCTGCCTCATTCCACTGTAGGTCATTTGCAGAACCAAATCCGGAGATCTACTGGGTCACCCCTTCAGGAGAAAAGATCCTACCAAGAATGGCTTCAAACAAGTATTTGGTGCATCCTGAGGGAACACTGGACATATTTAACATTTCTGAGAGTGAGGCAGGCCAATACACCTGTGTAGCCCACAATCTCATAGGGGCAGATATGAAGTCTGTTGTAATGGCAGTGAATGGGTACTATCCAAAACATTTAAATGGATATTTGCATGTACAAATCGATGTGATACAGCCACATTTTGTAAAAATTTCATGGGTACCACCTAAGAGCAGCTTTGTGTCAAATATCAAATGGTCCACCACGACTTTGCGCTTCACAGCCCATGTGCCATCTGATGTAAAAATGTTCAATATGACGCACTTGCATCCACTGACGCAGTATGAGATATGTGTAGAAATTACAGATCTGCAAAAGGGGCATTTAAGAAATTGTATTAATGTCAGTACACCCGAGCAAGCTGCTCCAGTGAGAAAATCTAACAAGAGCAAAGTGGTGATGATCAATGCCATTGGTCTGCTTTTAATAGCATCTGCTGTGACATGTTTACTCATTTGCAAGTCTCTGAAGAGTGATCATCTTTACAGACGGTTAAGTAATCAACAAACAGGGACACCACTGGGTCCCAGTCCCTCCCCCTCTTCTAACTTCACACTGCACGTGAGGTCTGAAGTGGATGCCAATGTTCTGGACTTAAACAACACCATTTAAGAAACTCTTTTAGAAAAAAAAAAAACAAGGTGGGATACAATGGACACAATGCTGTGTGACTCACAATCCCACTTTCTGAGTTTCTGCTGGAACACTGCGGGAGGAAATCAGAGGCAGATCAAGAGTCATCGTCCCTCCCAGAGTGTTTTGTGACATTGTTTCAACTCAACACCTCCTTTAGTGTAAATGTCACATGTGGGAATCAATATCCTCCAGATTGGGCTGCCTGGACAGCACTGTTCCTTCAGGCAGGATCAAGGCACAGAACATGAAAGGTTGTGTCCAGATGCCTGACTGTTAATGTATAATGCAACTCCACAGTGGCTTTTGTTTCTATTGTGGGCTTGTAGCAATACTCTTTGCTCTGTCTCAGTGGGAAAGTAAACAAAGTAAACGTTACGATCCACTATGTTCATAGAGTAGATCACAACACGATGTTCAACACTTTGTGGGGAAAAAAATACATTTATACAAAAAACTGTGAACTAGACTTTTTTTCTATTTTTTAAACAAGACTCATCTAACCATTTAACCAGTGAAAAACACATGATCAGCCCCCCCCCCTTAACAATATTCTCTGTGAGTTGATGCCAGTTTTGCTGCCTTTTTAAACATATAGTGCAAATTAGATGCTTGCTTAAAAACTCAGAATATGGAGTATGCGATCTTAACATCACACAGCACAAACACACATCAAATGTATTTGAAGAAATTGGCTTTAGCTCCCATCATTGTGTTTGTGGGGTTACTGATGGCTTCACGTGCATGGCTGACAACTGGAGATGTATGAGAGTGGAGGAGGTAGAAAGGAAATAGGGGCTATCACAAAACTTATTGACGTCAAATTGCATTATATTCTTTTTCATTAAAAATCCAATATGAATTCCCAATCGCCAAACACCCACAGGTGATGAATCACCGTCACAATGTGAATGATGTGGGGGATTTATCAGGCAGGCATGGCTATATATCACCGGAGGGGTTTCAGCACCACGGACAGGGCTTTTAGAGCTCGGCTATTTGTCACAGATGCAGAAGCTAAAGCATAAATCATCAGAGCGGGAAGTAGAGGATAGGACAGCAGGAACACGATGCAGCTGGACTCAACTTCCTACTGGGATCCTGCTGAGGCTGACCACCCTTATGGACATAGCTCAGCAAGTAGGACGCTCATTTGTCAGGACTCACACTGAGCATGGGCAGGACAGTAACGAGGGAAAATAGCTGTGCGGCACAAAAGAAATCACACTTCAGGTTCTTCTCTGGGTGAGTGGTGTTAGCTTATGTTGCCTTCCATCTGTAAATACAGTAGCCAATACCAGTAATTTAAAAAGCCTTTGACTAGATGACATATTCTTAATTAAACTCCATAGGTAAAGCAAAAACAATTTCGGGCCACTACTATTTTAGATTATTAATCTATTTGCACAGCAAAGGTCACATCAAATTAACAGACATACACAGGCTTCAAGAAAAAATATTCCAGCTAAAATACTTTTAAAAAGTAAATAAATCAAATAAATGAATAAATGTGCATATGAATAAATCTGTTTATCATACTATGAAATGTTAGCTCAGCTGAAATTGTTGTTTCTGAAAATCAGAGTGCACAACATGGGAGCTCCTTATAGTTTAAAGATGGATGGAGGATGTGATGTCTACAGCTGAGTCTGGAAGGATTTCTACCATGTTCAACTCTGTTCTCTGTAGTGTCTGAAAATGAATCTGGGTCTGCCTCTTTGAGCTGGCATGCACTGCTGATGGACTCTAAACTAGCTGACTCGGATTGGATAGTAATGTGCAACCCATGGCTTTGAAAGTATGTTTTCACATAGCATTGGTGACGATAGGATTCATCTTGGCCCAGTGTAATTATATTTAGCTTTAACGGACAACAAAAATAACTGCAGAAAGAATTCCTTTGGGATCAGGCAGGAGCGGGATTTAAAAAAATAGTCTGGAGCACACGTCTCCACTTCATGAAAATTAATATTGAAGTGTTAACATGGCAGTACATGGAAAAAAAACAACAACCCCAGACTTTTAGTTAATGGTAGACTTGGCTTCATCTAGCCTGAAATATTTATAGACTAACAAAGTACATTTAGCCTGCTATATTTTCCTACTGTTTTTTCCACAGCCCTGACTAGTTAACATCACCACATGTACATTTATTCATTTAAGAGTCGCTTTTATCCAAAGTGACTTACACATGAGGAAATACAAGCAAAGCGATACATCAAGCAGAGAATAATACAAGTAGTGCTACCATAAAAGATTTATAATTGAGTTCTAGAGAAGCAAAGTGCGCAGAGTAGAGGTGTGAGTGCGGAATGTATTTTTTTGCTAATATATAAGGGAGTGGGGGTGGGAGGGTCACGTTAAGGGTTAGTTAAGTGTTCACATAAGAGGTGGGTCTTTAGCTGTTTTTTGAAGATAGTGACAGACTTTGCTGTATGGATTGGGGTTGGAAGTTCATTCACCATTGAGGGACAGTCAGTTCGAAGGTCCTGGAAAGAGAACTTGTGCCTTGACAAGTAGGCACTACCAGGCGTCGGTCGTTAACTGATCGCAGGTTGCATGAGGGAACATAAACCTGAAGAAGAGTGTTGAGCTGGGGGGTGCTGTTCCAAGATCGTGAGCATCAAGGCCTTGAATTTGACATGGGCAGCTACAGGAAGCCAGTGGACAGAGATGAAGAGGGGTTCTTTTGGGCTGGTTGAAAACAAGACATGCTGCTGCAATTCCGAATCATCTGAAGGGGTTTAATGGAGCTGGCTGGGAGGCCTGGGAGTAGTGTGTGGCATAGCCCAGATTTGAATTAACAAGAGAGTGGACTAGTATCTATGTGGCCTGATCAGTGATATAGGGTCTGATTCTCTTGATGTTGTACAGAATGTAGTACTACATGTAGTAGTGTTGCCCTGACTAGTAGATGACTAGGGTGTTTAAGAACTTGGATATCACTCCACAAATACAGTGTTGAACAAGATTAGAGCATAGCATTTAAAGTATAAACAGCAGTGATGTCTATTATTTAGTTTAATAGTGTATATATAAAGTTTAAACTACAGTAACACCTAAATCTATTGTTTAAAAAAAAAAAAAAAAAAGCACCATCCATTCTTGGAAATGAACCACACTTCCCAACAGACAGAATTAAAGCTCTGGTCTTCAATCCAGTACACATTTAACATTGGTCCACCTTGAGTCTATTAGTCTACTTAATTTTATAACCTTATTTTATAGTCATTACCACGACACACTGTGTGTATATGAAGATACACTACCGCTTAAATCATGATATTTAACTAGCAGGTGATAATATGTAAATGTACACAACCTTTAATGATACAAGAACCATTCACTTTGATTTATTTGCTTCTTACATGGGAGTATTAAAGTAATTTCTAATTACATTCCTTACATTACTGTGCAAAAGTTTTAGGCACATGCAAAGAAATGCTGTAGAGCAAAGATGCCTTCAAAATAATGAAATTAAATGTTTCTACATATAAAAAACAATACCATAAAGAGCGGTAAACGGTAATAAATTAAATAAAGTCAATATTTGGTGTGACAAATAAAAAAAAATAGTAGTCTTCGGTACAATTCGTGCGGTTTCATAAGGAAATGAGCTGTAAGTTTTATTGAGCATCTTGCAGAACCAGCCACAGTTCTTCTGGAGACTTTGACTGTTGTACTTGCTTCTTATTTTTGCAGCAAAATCTAGCAGCCTTCATTAAGTTTACATTTCTGTCTGAAAAGTGGTCTATTACGTAATATATGCTGCTTTCTTTACTGACATACAAACATTTTTCTGTAACTAACATTTGGGAGTCTAAAATATTTTCTGTACTGACTTGATAATGTAGAAGTCATAAAATCAAAAATCTATAACAAAGTTTGTATTAAATAAAATAGGGTGCCTAAAACTTTTGCACAGTACTGTATATCCTCAGTGTGTATCTGGATCCCAAATTCAGCGTTACTGCTGTAAAAATGTGGCTCAATAAAAATATAGACTTCTTGATTTGTTTTTAGGAAATGTACTATATGGTTACTGCAGCTATAGTGATAGAAAGGTGACACCTTTAAAAATGTCTTACAGGAAAATCTAAAATAACCCACATGCAACCTAAGCGCAAGATTTCGCATGAACTCTGTATATATCCACTCAAGGGTTTTTTGGCAAAAAAAAAAAATCTAATAATAAAAATGCTGAAATGGCTCAGTAATCCCATAGCAGAACCTTGTCATACAATTATCTCTCTCAATTTTCTCTGTTCACACTGGTCAAATAAATGTGAAGGATTACACATCACATAGGATAAATCAGAATGAAATCGAAGGGCACACCATTTTCCCAACCGTGCCTCAGCTGCTTTAAATGTCTTCAGTTACAACAAGACATGGAGGTGACAGCACTAATGTGGAGTGATCTCATGAACCGAGATGCTCTGGCTGCACCAGTATCTTGGGAGGAGTCAGTGCTAAACAAGACAAGGACAAAATCTCCTGTTAATAACGACATCCATTTTCATTTCATGAATCTTGTCTAGCACCGTTGTTTCCTTGCCAACAGCCCATAGAGACAGCAGGAAATATACTTATACCTTAATGTCCTAAATGCTGCATTCATTAGCATGTATCTAACATGCAAGAGATGCATCGGAGGGGCGCAAGCGCAAACACAAAGCTTGATATTACATGCCCTTCAAGAGATCCATCGAGCCGCATTTAATCTTTTGAAAGAAACGCTGAGAAATTCCTGCACTGCCCTTTCCAGCAGCCTCAGAAACCTGGTGCTTAACGCTCCACTGGGATTGCACGTTTTGTAATGAATAATTTACCTTTTCCTAATGACCCTGCGAGACGGTTCGTTTAAGCGCTGCCTTTCGCTCTGAGCGAGGTGATTAGAGTCAGGAGGCAAGGTGAGAAAGCTAGATTAGAGGAAATTAGTGCGGTTCAGACAACGGTTACTGGAAGCTGCCTGCCTGTTCAGGTATTACCATGAAATGATGCCTCTGGAGAACAGCTTTAGATTGTTCCAGAGTAAAAGAAGTTAAGGTTAATTTACCATGACCAGTTATTTGTACTGGAATTTGGGTTTTATGTGCCTGGCACGAAACACGGGCCTTAATGCCAATTTGTCTATTTGTGTAAACTGACAACCTAAACACTATTAATATCTATTTGAAATATCTGACCTTATGCTGTAGCTACTTAATCAGGCAGTCGACGACTCAGCCAGCATTAGGGTCTGATTAATGATGACCATATAAATATATGAGCAATAAAGTAGACAAAAAATGCTTACTCTCTTTGTAGAACCAGTGGGGGGTATACGGATAAACACTGCACTAAATCAGCTTATAAAACACTATAAATACAGTAAATGTCCACTTGAAGAAAAATGATTTTATTCCAACGTTTAAGTCAGTGAATCTCACAAAATACACCTGCTCTGAAATGGCTCGAGTAATAAAAACGAAAGCTGAATTTTGCTCAAAACAAAACAATCACAGCCTATAACTTTATGACTTCAGTTCAAGGTACAGAAAAGTCACATATAAAAAAAGTCACATGACTCATGATGTGAAACTTACAAATGTGTTTTCTTTAGACACGTCACACACTACGTTGTGCACATTTTTCACATGTAGTGCATTTGTTTTAATTATTCACACGATTCTTATTTAAACGAGTTCATTGCTTTCATTTCACATGTTCCTCTTTTTTCACCTGCACGGCTTTAGTTATCCCCCATGTGATTTTCCCACGTGAATAATTCTTTTCCACGTGACCGCATTTTGTTCATATGATGTCAAATGTTTACTTACTGTGAGTTGATGTATGTGCAATTTCAGGGCATAACACTGAAATGCACGTTCACATGTGGTCAAAATTGGTTCACATAATCATATGGTACGTGGACAAAAAACGTACCATTGTGTGAAATTTATGTGATTTTTCTGTAAGATAAATTAAACTCACTATAAATGTTTCTCAACATTTATGACTGTCCTAAGACGCATTGTTTATACTTTTATTCATATTAACAAAACGTGTTATACTGTGACCAGCTAAGGCACAATGACCAGCTAAGGAATCGTGGCAAATGCAAGTGCTTTGTGATGTGGTGTTTTTGGCCTCTGTTCCTTTTTCATATTGAGACAGTTCTGAGGGCTTCACCTTCACTCATACAATTCAATTTTATCACTACTTTCAGTTTTTTGTTTTGTTTTAAAAAGAAAAGAAAAGCAAAACCACAAACGTTTTACATAATGTTTACTTATGACTCAATCATGAACAAAAAAAATCACAAACTGTCAAATCATTTTGCTAACTATCTAGCCCCGACAACATATCAATAACTGAGCACAAAGATAGGCCTTGCCTAAACAATTATTTATGTTTGTTGTCATGGTTACACTCTATAAGGTACATCCATTATGTATAATAACTGTTTAATGGACCAATCTATATTAGTGCTGTAACAGTATAAAAGGTCCAAATTAACAGTGATACTCCAACTCTTCCACGTTTCAAGGAAAATATGAATTGATTGATTTATTTATTTTATTTACATTTAACTCATTTATACAACTGGGCAGTTGAGGGTTAAGGGCCTTGCTCAAGAGCCCTGCAGTGGCAGCTCTGGGATTATGTGCTGGGATTTGAATTTATCACCTTCCTATCATGAGTCGAATATCTTAACCAGTTTTAAACACACACACACACACACACACACACACACACACAAACACACACACACACACACTCTCTTATTTTCTTCTTCAAAAAACATCACTCCAATTTGTTTCCTAGTAAAAATCGGCTTCACTTGTCCTTGTCTAACATGTCTGGTTCCTCTCCAGCACTGCACCAGGAACATCGAAATTGTTTAAGAGTTCAATTAAATTCATTGTGGGGTTTTTTTTGGTACACTCTCAGATTAAAATTAGATTTTGAACTATTAAAGCTTTCTTAGATTGCTTTTAACATCACTACGCTTCTTCACCTAATTATGCATATGCTCCACATGTTCAGCTAGGCTTGATGATGATTCAAAAACTAAAAATCAATTCATAGTTAAAATGTCTAAATCAAGCAAAATCACCTCACCTATCAGTGCAGACACATGAAACACGCCCAGAGTCTGTGTGACAAGCAGGAAGGCAGGAGGTCAGCTGTAGCTGGGGGGAGCAGGCCGGCTGAGCACTGAAGTGCTACTCCAGAGTTTGACGTCTGGCAGAGTTTGTGTACAGATGGCCCAGAGTGTATAGCAGCCCACAGGCCCACGCTGCTCTTCATCTCACTAACACCGGATACATTTTATTCTCAGTGAAGCAGCCACAAGCACACTCACAGCAACGTGCCATCCCCATCCATTCCCTACACAAACACTGACCTTCTGCACCAGTGTCTGTCAGCACTGGGAGGAGCCTCTTACACCACAATCAATTATCACCTTTCTTAAACTACTATCTGGCTATCCATCTATACATCCAACTATCTGTCCATCTGTTTACTGACGTAATCATCGATAAATACATCTATCAATCTATCGATCTATCTATCTATCTATCTAACTAACTAACTAACTAACTAATTGTCCATGTGTCTTGGTACTTATTGGTCCATTTATCTATCCACCTATTCTTCCATCCATAACCATCTCGTCCATCCGTATACTAAATTAAGCATTCACCTATTTATTAATCCATACACATTTATCTATTGACCTATATATGTCCATCCATCCATCCGTCCACCTCCTTATCTAGCCACACATCCGTTTATTCCTCTATTGATTTTCGAACTATTCATCCATTTAGAAATTTATTAATACATTCACATTTATTGATCTGCCTATCCATCCTTCCATCCATCTATCCCTCCATTCATTCACCTATTTATTAATCCATATATATTTACCCATCTACATATATTCATCCATTCTTTGCATGTATGAATGCTTCCAGCAATTTATCCATTGAACTACATGTTTACCCATTCATTTATTCATCCATCATCTACCTATTTATCTATCAACTCATTCTACATCCATCTACATCGTGGCCTCTGGCTTGCTCATTAGGGATAAACTAATAAATTTAAAATCTATATTCTGAATGTATATTTTTCTGTAAAGCTGCTTTGGGACAATGTACATTGTTAAAAGGGCTATACAAATAAAACTGTACTGAATTGAATTTATCTGTCCATTTGTTCATTATTCATTCATCCATTGGTAGCTCTGTTTTTAGGACATTAGGCTACTGATCAGAAGGTCATGAGGTCAAACCCCAGCACCACCGAGCTGCCACTGTTGGTTCCTTGAGCAAAGCTCTTAACCCTTAACTGCTCAGATGTATAAATGAGATAAATGTACGTTGCTCTGTATAAGAGTGTCTGCTAAAAGCCATAAAATGTAAATGTGCATCCATATGCACATATTTTTCGATCCATCCATAATATATCCACACATATGCATTTTCATTTATCCATCTAGTATGTCTATTTAATCTGTCTGTTTAACTAACTAGCCATCCATCAGTTCAACCATCCATGAATATGTACATTTAACACATGCACATTTCCTAAGTACATTTCCATCCATCTTCAGGTATGAAGTGAATCTGAGAATCAGGTTCATATCTATAGCGGGTCCTAGGGTTATCATGGTTATCCAGGTTGTCATGGACTAACCGCTGGGCATATTCCAAGAAGAGCGCCTCATCAACCACAACCAAATATAACATTAGTTAAAGTCTTACAGCATTATTCAAACAAATGAATTACTGATTAAATAGAAAACAATATTTACACTGAATTACATAATGGCTCAAGATGCCCATTTTGTGTACCACACGGACCAAAAATTGATTTGAAATCCATAAGTTCTGGATATGCAGTAAGGCTGCTAAGGGGAGCAGGCCATGCTACTAGGCGTTAGCATAGAGACCTTGAGAGCACACACTGGCAGGTAAATTAGCACACATAGATCCAGAAAATGGGTGTGCTGCTGGCATGCAGTAACATTACAAACTAACATTTGTCCATTAGCGTTTGCTACTAACACAAGGGCATCTCTGATTTAGATATTATGGCTAACATTAGTATAGCTAGACCACATGAAACTGTATAAACCTACCAGATTAAGTAAAAGCATCTTGGATATGATGTAATATGATACGAAAGTCTTACATATGCATGCACATGCACAGAAGCCAGGCAAAGTACTACTTAGTTTCTACTGTGATACACAGACTTGTCTTGAAGAATATCATGTGTTTATCACTTATTTTAGTATTATTATATATTTGTATTTTATATTTTCACTATTTTATATTACATTACTTTTTAGTGTTTCTTTTACTTTTAAAATTGAATTAACTTGAACTATGAACTACCCCATGTACGAAAAGAGCCCTATAAGTAAATTACATAATAACAACAACAACAACAACTATTGTTATTATTATTATTATTATTATTATTATTATGTTTTGTAATACCTAGTTCTCTATATGGATCTTAATGTGCTTTTGTTTATGCTGCTCCAGAGAAATGCATCTGTGCAAAGAAAAAAAGAAAGAGAGAAAAATCTGATGTTCACAAGTGCACACATTAGTCAAAGTGTGAAAGTTCATAGTGTTGTGGTTAAGCTTCTGTGGCCAGAAGGAATAACTGGACTGCCAAGAATTCCACTGAACAAGAGCCCTAACCCTCAACTGTTCAGCTTTAGAGAAAAGCATCTGCATCACTGAGTAAACCACAAGGCACATGATCTTAGGAGAATACACTTCTCAAACCTCACAAATCATATTGTATTCAGTGTTCAAATATATGTGTATTTACTTATCCAAATGCCTGGTTTCAGAATTCCACGATAGGTTTTAGGTTAAGAAATTGCTGTTGTCTCTTCTAAGTGCAAAGACGGATTAGTAATATCATGCTGTTAGGTTATTTTGTGTTTGAGCTCATATTCACTAATTAGTTTAATACACTGCTGTAGACAGCTAAAATAACAACAACTTTTTAAATGTCCAAATATTTATGGACCTGGCTGTATCTGCCCTAAAACTATGAATCATTATGATTCAATATTTATGAATCATAATTAACATATTTGCTTGACAGCTTAGTATCAGATCTATAGTATGTGTATTGAGACAACAGTCTGTGACTGAAAATTGTCCACCAGCTGATAGTTTGCCCATTTCGCATCCAAAAATTTGTACCACCAGATCAGTGGATTCAGGACCAGTACAGCATGTATCGTATTTTGGTAGATTTACACAAGAAACAGAAATTAAATTACAAACATTTTACTATATAAAATTTAAAAATCATTAAACAAAGTTATAACCTGGTTACCAGGTTAATAAAACATGCAAAACTGCAATGCGCATCTGTAGGTTCACGCTCTTTCATCAGTATTATCAAAAGCACATATTATCAAAAACACACAAACACAATGAATACTGTTTCAAAATTTCTCCACACCCATCCATCAATCCATCCATTTTCCATTCCACTTATCCTAGGTCACGGGAAGCCTGGAGCCTATCCCGGAGAACTCAGAGCACAAGTAGGGGGACAACCGGGACTGGGTGCCAAATCGTTGCAGTGCCCAATCCCATACACATTCACACACTTTTTTGGGAATGTCAATTAGCCTACAACTCATGTCTTTGGACTGGAGGAGGAAACCGGAGTACCTGGAGGAACACCCCTAAAGCATGGAGACCACATGCAAACTACATGTTGACCAAGCCTTAGTTACAACAATCGGAGTTTTTAGGATCACCGTCTGCAAGGCTGCCTTTTGTCTTTCTCCCACATATAAATAAACACATCTCTTCATATTTCTTTGAGCTTTATTACACCAATGAAATCTGGCACCATATTCAGTCTCAATTCATTCCCTGTTTATCACATAATGCACTATTTGGGTGTCAGCCATTTTGTAGTACAGATCGAATGCTCAGTGGACAATCGTATTCCTCAAGTAGTTCATTATATTATTAACCACAGTGCATTGTAAATCCAGTGTAAACACTACTTCAGCATAAATGCACCACATTGAACAGCTATTTCTTTTAGCTGGAATTTTAATTGGCCACTCTTTAATCTCAACCAGCAGATGTTTAGCTTTTTAATACAGAAAATCCCCCTTAACACAACCGTTAGCTGACAGTAATGTCAATCTTTAGCAGTGGAATTATCGACAATTTTATCATCATAAAGCAGACATTGATAAGAGTCTTATGATGACACTGCCAGCCCTTTTGATGATGTTCCCTATGTTTATGCTACTGCAGGTCACAATGTCTTTCCAGGAAGTGTTGTTGAAAATCCATTACGGTCTGCAGTACAGCCGATAGACTAAATAGTGATTGAGTGTGTGAATGTACAATTTCAGCCAGAACTTTTTACTTTCCTGCTGACAAAGACTCTTGGTGTATACTTCCTGCAATTATGTCACACATCAAATGCACACATCAGATGCATTATATCGGTACAAGGAGATCCGAGAACAGGATCACCTTGTGCCGATTTTTGAAGTGGTGGAATTGACAGAGGATAGGCCAAAAATGGCTCAGATAATGTCAGTGTACTAGAGTTTTTCTCCAACCAAATTCTCCAGACGCTTCTGTTTGGAAATGCGAAGTAGCAAAATCCAATTCTTATAACGTGTGTTGGGTTTAAGCCTTTCTACAAAAACACCAGCCACAAAAATCAACCAATGCTGAACAACACCTCTATACGAGTTGATAACAATTTGGCATGTTGTAATATCATGAACGCATGATGCAATACCATTTCAACATTTATATCTGCACATGCTGTAAATCGACTAAATAGAAAACATGATGAACCTGAAAAATTCACCACTAACCACAACATTCGATCAAACACAGAGAAGAACTAAATTACTCAATTTCATCTCGCGTTAGTACTTCTTTTGTGTTTTGTTCATTGTGTTACTATTATATGCTGTAGACATGTATCAATGTTGATACAATAAGATCAATGTTGCATCATTTGTAATAAAAACAAAAAAGGTGACAAAACCACTTTAGAATAAAATAATTTATATAACCAGAGTTGCAAACATTACTAAAAGAAGCATTCCCCCACATAATAGCACCAACCTAACATTATGGTATCATCTACAAAAATGATGGCATCCTTCTTTTACTTCTTTATCCTTAAGTAATGGTGTTTCCCAGCAACAACTTCTGTGTTATGTTGTTGGGGGAAAACACAAGCATGCTCCACGTTGCGCCAACAGGACTGTGGATGCTGTAGTAACCTATTAAAATAATCAGGAGAGAGTCTTGTCTAATAAATTGGCCCCAGGCTAACAGCTGCCTCAAGCCAAGTAAGGAAAGCAGAGTTCATATATCACAGCAAACTAATGAAGTGCTTTGGCTTCGCATTGATCGGCTTTAATTACCAAGTAAAGCGGTGTGTATTTTCAGATTTACAGTTTGTTTGTTTTTTTTTGCAGTTTTACACAGTTTGTAAATACATTCTCTCAAACAGGTCAAAATGTAGAGAGAAGATTGACGTAAATGTAGATTTACTGTTACAGACATGTAGTATAGTGGTGGCTGAAGTGACAAAAATATCATATGATGATATACAGTACCTGAGGACATAATATGCATCACGTTATTATACACAAGTGTGCTAACAAAAAACGACCAACAAAACAGTAGTGTTGCATTTTCTTTAAGCTGTGAAAAACTGAGTTCAATTAAATTTTTCTGTAGTGTTTACAAAAAGTGCTGCAAAGCAAGGAACATTTGAAGTTATTTTTCATACATTTTACAATTACAAAGATTTGGTATAATAATTTGGTGTAATAAATTACTGAATCAGCTGCTTCCAACAAGAATTTGTAATTTGAACACAAATACGGGTATAAAGTGTTAAATAAAATAGTACACTTTAAAGTGTAAAATAAAATTCTAAGTGCATAAAGTGCCAAAACGAGATTTTTGCTTTTTCCAGTGACATTACATGGGTTTTCCTGGACCACTATACATTTATTAAGCCCTGTAATGTATAATTTCAGTAATCTCTTTCTAGACAAATTAAGACTTCTTATGAAAATACAAACACCCTGCATAAGCTCATCAGAAGCTGCCAGTTGAAGCGTGACTCAGGTCCACATCCTAATCACATAAAGCCGAGGAGAAACAACACCTACCGAAAAAAATTATATTCTTTCATTCTATTTGCAGTCAATATAATGGAGTACTGAACAAGGTAATTTTCCTAATATTCTGCTACTGTTTGTAAATGTTTAAACCAATAAGCAAACAAATTTCGTTCTTTTAGTGAAGGACAATCAAGTTTTCCGAATCAGAATGTAATTTAAGGGCTTATGTGCACTGATTATACAGTATTCTAAATGTAAAAACACCATTCATGAGGAAAATTCTCTATTTATGTTAATACTGCAGCAAGAAAAAGACAAAAACTACATCATCATCCACTTTTCCCTGAATTCATATTTACCCATACAAATGCGTCTCTGTATATATAACTCAACAGAAGGTGGCTCAACATCAGCCTTAGTTTAACAAACACACACAAACACACACACACACAAACACGTCTGGTGTGAATAATCCTGTTATATTCAGTGTGCGCACGGTTGTTGTTGAATGCTTTCCAAACACTCAATACCATATTTTTTAAAAACAAAAACAAACAAACAAACAAAAAAACAGAAGGAGACAGGGTAAAGAATAGTTAAAATCCTTATATCTGTACTAATGTAGATTTTACCTTGCACAATATCATTCAGAATTAGGAAAAATTAGCAACCTTCATTTTCCCAGGAAGACTCCCTTCCAGGTACTGGACAGGCTCAACGCTGCTTGGCGTCAATGGGAAACCAGGCAAGAACTGCAGGGTCTGGCCATAGGTAGTAATACAATCCCCAACCCTCAGAGGTGTGAAGCAAACGTGCAAACCACTAAACCTCCGTGCCCATGCTTTGTCATTCCCACTGGTGCAAATCAAACCACAGATATACTAAATATTGACATACTGAATATGAACAATTTTTATTTTAATAATATTTTTTTTGTCCTGACTAATCGGTGTCACTTCTGTTTAAGTTTCATGAAGTGGGCTTAATTACAGCTGAAATACACACAATTTATTTTTGGTTCTTTAAATACAGTCTTAGATCTGCTTATTGTTTCAGCATCTAAACATCAGAACAATTCATCTCAATCCACAACTGAAACAGACCTGCACATAAACACCACCAACGTGCCAATACCTCAGAGGGAAAAACACAGGCTGCAGGCTAGGCACACGCTGATGAATAGGAATTTTCTTCCAGAGAGCTCTGCGAGTTAAACGTAATAAATGCAGATAGTGCAGATGAATAACTGGCCTGCTGATGGTTAGATATATTCCTCTGAGTGTTTGCACTGCGAGAGCTCGTCTGTCAGTTGACAAATAACTCACTTTATGCCTTCTTAAGTGCTCAATTAATATGGAATGTGTCTCCAATGTTAAAGGCTAGATTTGTGAAGCAGCAGTAAAGCTAATTTGGACTGACGCTTTGCAGCTCCCGGCCTGGTGAGCACCTAACCACCGAGTGACACCATGGGAAGCTTCACCTGTCACATGAGATGATCAGAAAACAAATGTACTGCTGCTCGAAGCAAAAAAAAAAAACAAAAAAAAAAATGCATAAGGAACCTGCAAATAAATGCAGAGAAATGCACAGGAGGAGACTGCTGGGATGCTGACTAGTGCAAAAGCATAGTGTGACAAAGACTACCAGGAGATCTGTAGCAGCTCAGCATAAATTGCGCTTTTGGGCTCATTTAAATCCACAACAGGGTGTCTGCAGGTATCCTGAAGTTGTAATGTAGTACACTTTGCCAAACCACTTAAAATTGCAGTAGTGATATAATAAATACACAAACACTTGCAAGAAACGTGATCTATTAATATTTCTTCTACAGCAAGAAAAGTGACAGAACAATATAATATACAGAAGTCACACCATCAAAGTGTGTCACTGGTAGACACAGGTATTAACCAGGGAGTGTATTTTGCTGCAAACACAGACATCTATGTGTTTCTGTGTATGCTAGCTCAACAGCAGGTATTAAATACTAGCCTTAGTTAAACACACACCTCTGCCTTACGGATGTAACACAGTGTCATGGTCTGCATCAGTATCTGTTTCGTGCTCCAAATATCTATATCTGCATTCATATTTAAACCAGAAGTGGGTGTGGCCTAAAACCTGTATGTTTATATTTGTCTTTGTAGAAATGACAGATCTGTCAGTGTGTGTCATATAACGAGGTTGGAGACGGATGCAAATGTAGTTAAAGCTTGTATTTAAGAGACAGGTAAACAAATCCAAAACGTAGGGCAATCTCACAGTCACAAAACAGGCGAGGGGTCAGGCGATCGGCAAACGACATAAACTAGACTTAGACAAGAATTGAGAAATGCGAGGACAAAACAGGATCAAAACCTCAGAAATGCGGAACAAGGATCAAAGGCTCGGTACGGGTCTGGCGATAAACACACAGAAACACACAATACTTCGCCCCAAACAAGGACACACGAGGGGTTTAAATACTAAACGTAATCAAGGGTAAAAAATGAACAGCTAAGACACATTAGGAGACAACCAATAACAAACATAACAGGGGCAAAGATAGGTCAAAAACCAAAACAAAACACGTGTGTAACAGTAAACAAAATCAATGACAACCTGGAAGTATGTGCTGTTGCGCTAAATGCTCCAGGAATCAGCCTGCGAGGGGAAATCCGTGACAGTATGGTGTGTGAAATTCTGTCTCTGACTGTTCCTCACCTCAGCTACATCTCTCCAGGTCATAAAGTACTGATGTGCATGTTTTTTAAATTTTTAAATCACAGTTAGTTTTATCATTTGTATCTGCCTGCAATATTTTGTAACAGATTTAGTTGGTTCTACAGTGAGGGAAAGAAGTATTTGATCCCCTGCTGATTTTGTACGTTTGCCCACTGACCAAGAAATTATCAGTCTATAATTTTAATGGTAGGTTTATTTGAACAGTGAGAGACAGAATAACACCAAGAAAATCCAGAAAAACGCATGTCAAAAATGTTATAAATTGATTTTTTAATGAGGGAAATAAGTATTTGACCCCCTCTCAATCAGAAAGATTTCTGGCTCCCAGGTGTCTTGTATACAGGT
>JAOUWY010000054.1:12711409-12721803 GCA_025728095.1 Prietella phreatophila | reverse complement strand
GTACTACTACTGATACTACTACTGCTACTACTACTACTGCTGCTACTACTACTACTACTACTACTACTACTACTACTGCTACTACTACTACTACTAGTACTGCTACTACTACTACTACTACTATTGCTACTACTACTACTGCTACTACTACTACAACTACTGCTACTACTACTACTACTGCTACTATTACTACTACTACTGCTACTGCTACTACTACCGCTACTACTACTGCTACTACTACTATTGCTACTACTGCTATTACTACTGCTACTACTTCTACTACTACTGCTACTACTTCCACTACTACTACCGCTACTGCTACTATTGCTACTACTGCTATTACTACTGCTACTACTACTGCTACTACTGCTACTGCTAATACTGCTACTACTGCTACTACTACTACTGCTACTACTACTGCTACTACTGGTACTGATACTACTGCTACTTCTACTGCTACTACTGCTACTACTACTACTACCGCTACTACTGCTACTACTGCTATTACTAATACTACTACTACTGCTGCTACTGCTACTGCTACTACTTCTACTACTACTGCTACTACTTCCGCTACTACTACTGCTACTACTAGTATTTCTACTACTGCTATTACTACTGCTATTACTACTGCTGCTACTGCTACTACTACTGCTACTACTACTACTACTACTACTGCTATTACTACTTCTACTACTGCTACTACTACTGCTACTACTGCTGCTACTACTGGTACTGCTACTACTGCTACTACTACCGCTACTACTGCTACTACTGCTGCTGCTACTGCTACTACTACTACTACTACTGCTACTACTACTGCTGCTACTGCTACTACTGCTACTACTACTGCTACTACTGCTACTGCTACTACTGCTGCTACTGCTACGACTGCTACTACTACTACTACTACTGCTACTACTACTGCTGCTACTGCTACTACTACTACTACTACTACTACTACTACTGCTACTACTACTACTACTCCTGCTACCGCTAATACTGCTACTACTACTACTACTGCTACCACTTCTACTACTACTGCTACTACTACTACTGCTACTACTGCTATTACTTCTGCTACTACTACTACTGCTACTACTACTGCTACCACTACAACTACTACTGCTACTATTACTACAACTACTACTATTACAACAACTACTAGCTAGTACTATTAGTACTATTACTGCTACTTCTACAACTATTACTACTACAACAACTACTATTACTACTACTAATACAACAGCTATTACTACTACAATTACGACTACTACTACAACAACAACAACTACTACAACAATTACAACTACTACTTCTACTACAACAACTACATGTGCTAGAAAAAAAGTAAAGAAAATGAATCATGAGGGAATCCTGCAACAAGACAGTAATCCTAAACATAATGGTAAATCAACAAAGGAAAATACTGAAACTGTTAGCAAATTAAATCTTAAATTAATGTTTTGGTTGTAAATACACTCAAAATAATCTATGGAAATCCATTTGAAGCCAATATTTAATGCATAAATATGCCACAATTCAATACTTAATAGTACTGTTCCTTTAAAGATCACAAAAAAAGTTGTTTTCTGGCCACAGTGGAGACTGGAGGAAACCGAATCTCGGGCATTTCTACTCAAGATAGTCTAGCAACCTCTCAGACTACACATAAAGGATTTGTATCATTTGACTGGGGAAAACTTAAGCACTTGTGTATCCAAATTCCGAATATGAGGAACGTCCACCACATAAATGTTGACATAACTTCAGGATTTCAGTTTCTATATATGGCTCTCAATGTCTAAATGTTTTTGTGGGGAAAAAATGGAATTAAATAAGAGTGCTGGTGGCTCAGTAGTTGATGGGTCTGTGCTAAAAAGTTGCAAGTTAAAATCCCAGGACTTTCACAGCGTCTCTCTTTACAGAATGTGCTTAGCTTTGTGCACCGACTATACTCTACGTCATTTATAGGCCATTTGTGGGGGGGAAAGTGTACCGTTCATTTGACACATACAGTACACTTCTAAAGTAAGTGCAGCATGGACGTGCTTTGTGCTGCGCGCTGTGTAGAGGGTAATGGTGTCTCAGAGCAACTTGTATGCTCTGATGTTGCTCAGTAGTTTCGTCCTGGCTGGGTGAAGCAGAGGCAGCAACATCAATGTCTGCCCTGATTTCTCACAGGGTTTAATTACAGCTTAGGTCTGATAGACTACAGCTAATCCGTCCAGGCTTAAAGTAAATACCTCATCTGAGGTGTAAAGCAGGTCCTCATAAACTCAACACACACACACACACACACACACACACACACACACACTCAGAGATCTTATAAAAATGACACTGATAAACAGAGATGAACACAAGCTTCATTTTTAGCATGCTATAAGAAACTGAATTACAGTGCAGTCTGTAAATAATTGAACAGTAAATAGGTTTTTGGCCCCGGACTCCATCTGAAATGAAATATGGAGCATGTACATTTTACACACTCGTACTCACACACAGCCCTTTCTTCTTCGGTAATGAAATGAGCTGGATAACACGTCATTCTATTTCATGACTCAGATACCAAAGCTGTGACATTCCCTTTAGCGTTTCTTAATTGTCAGAACATCACTGAGGATCTCACTCTGTCTTTTGCCCTCTCTCACTAAATCTCTCTCTCTCTCTCGCTCTCTCTCTCCTCAATGTGTATGGACGTAGCAGCACTTTTTATGCATTTAAAAGTGCGACCGTGATTTTTAAGCCGATTCCATGGTGAGCTGTCCTTCAGGCATTTCATTTATTCTACAGTCCAAATTCAAGCGAACGGACCTGAGAAACCTCAGCAGACAGAAGCCACCACCACACACACATATATACACACGTTTATACACACACACACACACACACACACACACACACACACACACACACACACACACACACACACACACGTGTGATTCTGACATGCCAATGTAATTATCTGATCACTGATATAACATAAGGTTGGTGTTAAACAACAAGATCACCATTACTCTAAAGGTGTCTCACTCCAGGATGTCTCATACTGGATAAAAATCATATCGACAGTGACAGGAGTGTGATAGCATGTAATTGCATGAGAACTGCACAGGATGATGGAGGTGTGACAGGAAGGCTGTCTCTGCTCTGAATGGAATCACTGCCACGTAAGTCATCTGTTCAATACTCTGGGATTCGCTGTAGCTAAAGCAACAGTTTGGCCGAAATTGAAATTTAGACAATTTTCCATTTACAAAATGTTTAGTGAATGTTAGTTGAAGGTAATGAACACACTAATGCAGCTGTGGCACAGGTGGTAGAGTGGGTTGTCCACTAACCATAGGGTTGGGGGTTCGATACCCGGCCCGGGTGCCTCCACATGCCGAAGTGTCCTTGGACAAGACACTGAACCCCAAGTTACTCCCGATGGCAAGCTAGCACCTTGCATGGCAGCTCTGCTACCATTGGTGTGTGTGTGAATGGGTGAATAAAACACAATGTAAAGCGCTTTGGATAAAAGTGCTATATAAGTGCACATTTACAATTAATGCAACTAAGTACTGGAGGGCTATCTCACTCCAAAATCTACTGTGTATATATTATATTGCACTATATGTACAAAATTATGTGGACACCTGACCAGCACAACCAAATTTGCTTGCTGAACATAGTTATCTATTTCCAAAACCATGGGCATTAATATGGAGTTGGTCCCCGATTTGCTGCTATAACAGCCTCCAATCTTTTAGGAAGTCTTTCCACTTGAGTTTGGAACATGGCTGTGTTGATTTGCCCATTTATCCACAAGAGCATTGGTGAAGTTGGGCACTTTTCAGGCCACTCAATTTCTTCCATATCAATCTTGGCCGATCATGCCTTTATGGAGCTCGCATTGTACACAGGGGCATTGTCATGCTGGAACAGGTTTGGGCCCCTTAGTTCCAGTAAGGGAAATCTTAATGCTGCAGCATACAAAGACATTCTAGAAAATTGTGTGCTTACAACTTTGTGGCAACAGTTTTGTGGAAGAACCACATATGGGTGTGATGGTCAGATGTCCATGGCCAACCCTGTGATATCTTACAACAAAAAATGGTAGCAACATATAATTTAAGTCCTGTAAGTTGTGAGGTTAAGCCACTGTTGTTCCAGGACATCTGACAGAATCTTGATCAGATTGAAATCTGGGGAATGTGGAGGCCAGGGCAACACATTGAACACTTCCACATGTTCCTCACACCGTTCCCGAATAATGTGTGCACTGTGGCATGGCACACTATACTGCTAAACTAGGTCACTGCCATTGGAGACTACCAGACCCATGATGAGGTGTTCCTGCTTAGCAATGATGTTTATGATGTTGATGGTGACATGTCAAATTGACATCCACATGAACAGCCAGACCCAAAGTTTCCCTGCAGAAAACTTACCAACTCCCTCCACCATCTGTTTTTTTTCCCACAATGCACCTTGGTGCAATCACTTCCACAGTTCAACATGAGCACTCTGACCGTCTGGTGTAATGCACTGCGTGTTGTGACAAAATTCATCTTCTAACCATCATTAAAATTTGATGTGACTTGTGCCACAGTGGCCCTTCTGTCAGTTCAGATCAGATGGGATAACTTTCATAGGCCTCACGCATCAGTGAACCTTGGACACCCAACAGCCTGTTGCTGGTTCGTGGTTTGCCCCCCAGACCACTGTCAGTGGGTACTCACCACTGCTGAACGGGGCTATATACCAGACCTTGACATGTGCAGTTGTTATGAAATAATTAAATATATTCGCTATTTCATCTATGAGTAATCAAAATGTTTTGGCTCATCACGTCCATCCAACCATTTTCTGCAACACTTATCCTACACAGGGTCTCAGGGAGCCTGGAGCCTATCCCAGGTGACCTGGGGCACAAGGCAGGGGACACCCTGGATGGGGTGCCAACAATCACACATCCATTCACACACTATAGACAAGCTGGAAATGCCAATCAGCCTACAGTGCATGTCTTTGGACTGGGAGAGGAGACTGGCGTGTGTGGAGAAAACCTCCGAAGCACAGGGAGAATATGAAATGTCCGTGCACTGAGGGCCGGAGGAAGGAATCGAACCCCTAACCCTGGAGGTGTTACCGTACCCCCCCCAATAAATTTATACACAAATTTATAATGCCACAAAAGGATTTACTGCAATAACTAAAAATCAACAAAATTTCACCGTGTTAGATTCAGCCACCTGGAGAAAAAAAAATCATTGAAAAAAATTATTCCTTTTTTTTCAGTAGCATTGTAGTATTGTTTGTTTATTCCGCTCTATAACCATCACTGGAATAATAAGTTAAAGAATAATATAGTTTCACTTTGATTTTTGCCCTTTTATTGTGGTAAATATGCACAGTACATGCTATTTTATGAGACTGTGAGGTAAAAATAACATTACAGGGACTGGAGATGTTGTCTGAAGCAAGTACAGTAAATGAAGATGTGTGCAAACGTGGAGAATATTAGCATTGTAGATTTTGGCTGATTCATTACACTTGTTGTCAGTTCAAACATTATGTAAATTCACATTTTAACACAATAACTTTCTGGGGAAACAGATTGCTGTTGGATGCACTGTGTTAAGTATGAAAGAAAACATCACGAGGTGTGATGCTATAGGAAAAAAATTAATGCAGGGGTTGTGTGATGCGACCAGAAGCAAAGTACAATTAGCATTAACGACCCAAAGAATATTTAGTGGACCATAGTGTCTAAATCCTCGTAAAGCACAGTGATTTGCCAGTGGTTACATTTTGATTAATTAACCTGCTTTTTATCCTTTAAGAGTTATGTTTAATATTGTGGAACAGCAAAAAGAAAAAAGTGAGCTCCTGTTCTCACTTGTGTTACAACAGCTATAACCAGTGAGACAAAACTCTAACTTGGCATGTTTCTGAGAATCCACAAAGCACAGATTCACAGGGGTGTATGATAAGACAAAAAAAATCATGGAATATCACGAATCTCAAAGACATTTCTAAAATACATGATATGTATCACAATATACATCGATTTTATACATTTTACAAAACATTTCTTATCATTTTTGCTACTTAAAAAATAACCTTTTAATTCATTAAGAATAATATGTATATAACAATAATAATTGTAATAATAGGGGCGCACCATGGCTTAGTGGTTAGCACATTCGACTCACCAGTCCAAAGTTGGGGGTTCGATTCCCACCGGGGCCCTGTGTGTTTGCATGTTTTCCCCATATTGAGGCGGGTTTCCTCCGGGTACTTCCACTCTGGGTACTTCCAGACATGCATGGTAGGCTGATTGACATGTCCAAAGTGTCCGCAGTGTGTGAATGTATATGTGATTGTGTTCTGCGATAGTTTGGTGTGCCCGCCTTGTGCCCGTTGCTCCCTGGGATAGGCTCCAGGTTCCCTGTGACCCTGAAAGGGATAAAGCAGTATAGAAGATGGATGGATGGATAATAATAATAATAACAATAATAACAATAATAATAATAATAATAATATCTGTAAATATTTTGATCTTTTTTTTTTTTTTTTTACAATTTTGGAGATTAAGGTTTGTAATTCCATCCATCCATCAATCCATCCATTTTCTGTACCGCGTATCCTACACAGGATCGCGGGGAGCCTGGAGCCTATGCCAGGGAACTCAAGGTGCAAGGCGGGGGACACCCTGGACAGGGTGCCAACCCATCACAGGGCACAATAAGATACACTCTTTAGAGAAGCCAATCAGCCTACAGTGCTTGTCTTTGGATTGGGGAGGAAACCAGAGAACCTTGAGGAAACCCCAGAAGCACATGGAGAACAAGCAAACTCTGCGCACACAGGGCAGAGGTGAGAATCAAACCCCTAACCCCGGACGTTTGTAATTATTTTTAAAAAAAATCATAGACAGATATCACAATGTCCAACAAATAGCAGAAAATGTATTGTGACATAATTCATCACAATATTGATATTACATCGACATATAATACATGTCAGAAAACTAAAAGTTAAAAGGACTGACACCAGAGTTACAAAGGACTGACACTGGAGACTCATTCCAAAAAAGATGCTAAACAAACATTTAATTCCAGAAAACTTCGCCATACAAATGAGTCAACATGTTCTGACCAATCATAACTGAGTATTCAACAATGCTTTGGTATAATTAAAAAATATACCAAATATATGTTTTTTAATATATCCCGAATATTACTGCCAAATATGCTGGCCTGAAATTAGACATGCAACATGTCACATGGTGCATTCAAATCTTGTACATAATGAAGTTGTAATATTCAAGGCCAATTCACTCGACTGTGGAAAAAATGTGAGGTTTCCTTTCTGGCATTTAAAAGCAAAATACCTGAAAGAGGGTTTTATAATGGTGCGAGGAGCGTACACATGTGGGAGGACGAGCCTCGAACACAAGTCTCCTTGGCAACTGCACACCTGTGGAGAACCTATAGAAAAGGCAGGGCTTGTATCAGAGCCCAGAAGTGTGTGTGTGTGTGTGTGTGTGTGTGTGTGTGTGTGTGTGTGGGTGTGTGTGTGTGTGGGTGTGCATGTGTGTGTATGTAAGCTTTATGCGGCGTGAAGAGCTGAGGGGAAGGTTGTCTTTTGAGGCTTTTTAAATGTCGCAGGAGAGCTATACTGTGCTAAAATCAACAACCTGTGTGTCGGTAATGATAAGGCTGTTCTTAAATATGTGAGTATTCACCATATTCAGTAGAAATATGAATACATTTATACAAATAAAATGCTAAAATAATAAATATTCAATAAAAATGATTTACACTGCTTAAAAAAAACCCACAACAAACTAATGGTATATCCGAATGTTCCTTAGGAAGCAATTTATCAAAGCGATGATGTATGAAGCAAGCTGATTTCCATTACAGTGAAGATTTAACAAGCATTCAGAAAGGTAAATAAATGCTTAATAAAAGTGCATATATCATGTATTATTACTGCAAAATGCAGTGTCCCTTCCCAAGAGCGTACTCTCTCTGCGTGCAGACTCTAAGCTGCTTGAACATTACCTGTTCCTGCTGACATGCGAGCAGTTTGCGAGATAAAGTGAATTAATTTAATATTTGCGAACAGCACCAGCTCTAAGTGCATGGATACCACCGAGGCTTTTGTGCAGCCTCGTGAAATCATGCTCTTTGTGACAAACTGCAGCTTTCCGAACGCCTTCTCTACCATCTGACATTTCAGCAAATGTGACGAAATTACAATTTATGAGATGCAATGTGTATGCAGCACTGGGGTACACCACATACACTCATTTATCGCAGGCCAACAGTTTCTCTAAAAAAAAAAATCAATGACTACAGGAAGAGCAACACAAATATGCATTGATGAATATAAGCCGGCTGATCTATTAATTATACACAAAACAATATCTAGTCCATCATTTATATAGGTCATTATATTTTAGCAAAAAAAATGTACAGTTTTAAAGTAAGTTTTTTTTACTTCCAGTTAGAAATTTCAGTGTATTATAATATACATAAGCTTGGGTGCATCTCTTCTTAACAATGTAATCAACAAAACAGAGGCCACACCTCTTTCATCGAGACTGACAGACCTCGTTCACTGAGACTGACAGGCACAGAGGCCACACCTCTTTCATAGAGACTGACAGGCAGAGGCCACACCTCTTTCACTGAGACTGACAGGCACAGAGGTCACACCTTTGTCACTGAGACTGACAGGCACAAAGGCCACACCTCTTTCACTGAAACTGAAAGGCACAGAGGCCACACCTCTTTCACTGAGACTGACAGGCACAGAGGCCACACCTGCTTTACTGAATCTGAAAGGCACAGAGACCTAAACTAAAAGGACAACAATTACGTCTTCTTCCTTGAAACTGACAGGCACAGAAGCCACGACTCCTTCACCGGCACTGATAGGCACAGAAAGCAGAAGATACACCTCCTTTACTAAAAGTCAAAAGCAGAAAGGCCACGCCTCCTTTACTGAGACTGACAGGCACAGAGGCTACAGCAACAGCAACTCTTCTACACTCAAAGCATTATTATTTGCAAAACAAACATGCTAATTAATTTGTGACACAAAATTATTAGAGCAATTAGGATTATTTCTTCTACACATTTGTCCAGAAATATTTATTGTTTGCCAAATCTGATCTAGAAATAACCCTCACAATAACATGCATAAGATATTAATTAGATAACACCATGGAAGACACTTGCAGTGTGACTTATGGGGTTAAAGTGTAGTAATTAAAAACAAAATCTCCATGCTGAAGATGCTATTTCTGGGATAAAGCTAGAAGCCAACAACTATGATGGCATGACAGCTAAAAGGCTAAAGGGAAATCTGGGCTAATTAACAAGCACTACTGCCTCAAACCAAGACAAATTACTGTGATGGATAATATCTCCCAAGGAGAGATGTACACCGTGCCGGTGCTGCTGAACTCTGCAAGAAGAGCAAGTTAAAAAATCAGCAATGGACATGAAACAGTCCATCTTAGCCAAAAGTGTTCAGACTCACTGCACAAGTATGGTTTGGGTGTTACGTGAGATCAGGTGCCTTCATTAAAATTCGGCTCAGTGATTTATAAATCAAACCTTTTTTTTAACATTCATTCTTTTTACAATCTTCCATTTTCACTAAAATATCTACTCAGAGGGGGGAAACGTTGTAAACAGTGAAAACAATTAATGCAATAATAAGCAAATATTCAACCAATCATGCTGCACCACCATGCCATGATAGATTTTTTTTCTTAGCTTCAAAATTATTGCACCCTATAAATTCCAAACTTCCTTAGCATGGATGTTTTTGTGTTTATTGGCATTTCTACCTGCTTATTTATTATTTTATATACATACTGTATATATACAAGGCAACAACAGTTTCTAGACATTAAAAGAAATTATAATTTTTTTTATTTTTTCCCCCATCAACGGTGATGATGAATTTGCAGTTACTTTAAATGTTCTTCAGGGTGTCGATTTCAGCGAATTTGTTGTTGACAGAAAATACTGTTATTTGAAGAGAATTTTTTTTTTTTTTTAATGACTGTGTAAATCATTGTATGTAATGCAGTGCCCTCCATCAATATTGGCACCCTTGGTAAATATGAGCAAAAATAAGGCTGTGAAAATTTGTCTTTACTGTTTAACCTTTTGATCTTTTGTTAAAAGGGTGCCAATAATTGTTGCACATCTATATTTAAATCTGTGAAATGGATTAATAGTATAAAAGTAATAAAATTACATACTTTCTCATTTTAGGTCTGATCAATCAATCACCAGTTTCTTTGTTTAGGAAAATTCTGTGGAAAACTTTCTTCTGCACAGGAACCCCTGAAACGTCTGTATTTGATTTTATTATTT
>JAOUWY010000054.1:12684014-12695037 GCA_025728095.1 Prietella phreatophila | reverse complement strand
TGTGTGTGTGTGTGTGTGTGTGTGTGTGTGTGTGTGTGTGTGTGTGTGAGAGAGAGAGAGAGAGAGAGAGAGAGACAGAGAGAGATTTGAATTGGTGAACCGGTCTCAAATTTTTAAAAGAAGAATACAGTGTTTTTGGTCAAAATTGGATCCCGATCATGACTTAAACAATATGGCCGTCTCTGAATAGGTAAAGTATGATACCACTCACCAAGTTCACGTTCTTGTTTCATAACATGTGCACTATTATATAAAATGTTTATCAGATTTTTTCCACATTGTGTGTTTTCCTAGACCATCCCAGTTCAGATGGCCAAGTTGGAACCTGAGTATTCGTCAGAAGAAGTATTTAATCCATACATTTGCTTCACTGAACAACGGATAAAAAATAGGAAACCAAGTCACAAAGACAGCTATTTAACTGGTTTGTTTTCACTCTTGTAGCATTCAGACTTTCAGAGCTTCGGGTTTTGTCAGACTGTCAGAGGTCACACAGGTTGAGCTAGCTCACGAATTGATGCTGCCCACCTACATATGCTGCAGACATGTTCACAAGTCCCTGAATCCAAGTCAAGTCTCAAGTCTTTGAGGTAGAGTCGAAGGCAAGTCTCAAGTCTTTGTTCTATTTTTAGCAATAGTTCTTTCAGCTAGTTGAAATATTAAAACTGATTACTTCTACAGAATGTCTTGTTAATTTATTTTAAATTGTCTAATAAAGCACAAGGTTTTACTTAAATCGTTAATTCAAAATTAAATCATCAATTGTTCTCCCTATAATTCATAAAAAATTCAGGAAAGATATTACTTGTTTGTCATTTAGGACAAAATGCCAACATTTATATAATAGCACTTTTCCAATGGGTGATGAACACGCACCTTTAGATGCTTCATGCGTGTATATCATAATGCAGACTTGGTGTGCTTAGAGATTAATTGCTGTGATATTTGCTGCTGCAGCACATACTGACAGGGAATGAACAGATGAGGAATGAATAGAAAAATGTGGTGTTTGATGCGGTCATGTGGGATAGTCAAGAGAGAACATAATCGGGAATGCCAAAACAAAATGACTTTGGTGTCTGTCTTCAAGTCCAAGTCAAGTCTCAAGTTAGTTGTTCACAAGTTCAAGTCAAGTCATAAGTCTTTTTGTTTAGACACAAGTGCGACTCGAGTCAAGGTCGCAGACTCGAGTTTCCAACTCAGATATGCTTCAAATTACTTTAATAGATTTTGGGTTTCTTACTATTGTACACTCTGGGTCTTTCTGACTGTTGAAGCTTTTGGGTTTCTCAGACTATCACGCAGTAGGGTTCTAGGACTGTCACGGCGTAGGGTTCACAGACAGTCACAGAATAGGGTTCTCGGACTGTCACGGCGTAGGGTTCTCAGACTGTCACTGCATAGCGTTCTCAGACTGTCACGGTGTAGGGTTCCCGGACTGTCATGCCTTAGGGTTCTCGGACTGTCACGGCCATACGGTTCTCGGACTGTCACGGCCGTAAGGTTCTCGGACTGTCATGGCTGTACGGTTCTCAGACTGTCACGGCGTAGGGTTCTCAGACTGTCACAACTTAGGGTTCTCAGACTGTCACAACTTAGGGTTCTCAGACTGTCACGGCGTAGGGTTCTCAGATTGATGAAACATTTGACTGTTGGCTTTCTCAGGCTGATGTAGCTTTTAGGTTCCTGAAACTGGCATAGCTTCTGTGTTTCAGAAACTCATGCAGCTTTTGAGTTCCTCAGACTGTCATAATTTCTGGGACTGTCAGAGCTGACACAGCCTTTGGGTTTATCAAACTGTTGTAGCTTTTTAGATTCTCAGATAGATGTATGACCTATGTAAAACATACATTTGTATCATTTTTGTGCTACACAATGCTGTGTAATTGCAAAAAGCAATTAGGCTTTAAAAAAAAATACTCATCATTGAGTCCAACACTGTTGTCACAAGGACATCAGCAGCCGCTGGATAAACCAGCCAAACCAACCCACCAACACACTCCCTGCCCCACATTGTTTTACCTTCATCTTTCTCACTCCGGTCATGTACCAACGAATGAGGTGTGGCCTGCAACTCCCCAAAGCAAAAACAAAACGCAGTGACAGAAGAGGCAGCAATATATTTCTCTGGAAGCCATATGCTAGCAATTAGCATAAGTAAAAGAAAGGAAGTTAAAAAAAATTGCATAAGTAACAAACTCGCAAGAAAACCAAGCATGATATGTTTCATGGAGTTATTCGTATCAGTGTTGGAGGTGCACATAGCATATAATCCTGATTCTAATTAATGTCATTCTCAGTGCTGAATTGCAGCGGATGTGATCAAACCAGCCAGATGAGTAATACCTGCCCAGCGATGCGCACACAGAAGGAAGGGAAAGATCTGGCTCTAAGCAGGAAAGCACAGATCTGTGATGGAAACATTAGCTGGATGAAAACTTTTTCCTGAGGAGAGTGAGCATCTGCTGTCTTATCAGGGGGAGAGATGCCTGTGCGCATGAGCTTCATCATGCTGACTGGAACAGATGGTTGTCTTTTGTACGTTAGCACTTCCTGATGTTCTGGAGATGGTAAAGAGCACTGTCAAATGAGCTCTAGACGAGTACTTCAAATGAAGTAGCACAAAGAACACTATGTTTAGAGAATGTACCAAGTAAACACTATGATTGAGCCACATAACTGGAAACTCTGGGAATTGCTATTTATATTATATTACTAGTAACACTTTCAGACTTGCCTTTGATGGTGGCCTTGGAATTACAATCATATTAAAGCAAAAGAAAGGGCAGGAGAAAATCAGAAAAAAAGCCTACGTGCAAGAGAGAAGGCTTTTTGGTTTATGATCATGTCCAGACATTCACCACAAGATACCTGCTAAAGACAAATCAACCAAACAGATGGTACATGAAATCAATTACCACACAAATACAACAATAGGTGTCTTTGCTTCCAGCCCCCACTGTTTGAAAATCCAGGAATATGCAGGAAACAATGAAGGTGCAGGTTTAAAGTATATTTAGACCTAAATTAATAAAATAATTTAGATGGCAGGTTTTATTTCAACATATGGGGTGTAAGACAGTATGATGGTGCAGTGAGTAGCATTGCTGCCTCACAGTTCCAGGTTTTCCAGTTTCCTCAGGGTTCTCTGGTTTCCTTCCACCTCCTGCTAGTGCATGTATTTGCTATATTATATTGCGCTAGGTTTGAATGATTGCGTGTTTATTCAGGGTTTTCCGTACCACAGAAAGGCATAGGTGCAGCGTCTTAAGCCGAATAAGTTTTAACATAGGCATTTAGGCGACATATCAGAGCGAAAGTGAAAACAACGGTGAGACTTCAATGCGCTGACAAAAAAACAAAAAACAAAAAGGTAAGCTGGCAAAAGGAATGAGCAATCAGTGTTTGGACGTGCATTTGTGTAATTGGTGTGTTACAGATGTTCATCACAAAGCTAATCAATCAGCTGCTGGGATATTTCTCTGTGCCGTCACCTTGGGATTTAAGTTATAACCATTGACTCGGATAAGCAAGTTGCAAACCATGGATAAGGTAAACCCCAACAAAGAATAAATAAATGAAGTGTAAACTTTTGTGTCTTAGGGAGTAATTCTTGTGGATGCGATATCAAAGATAGCATAGCAAAATATATTATTAATGTTATAATACCACTAAAGAAATAGCTAACCTAGCTAACTTACATAGGAATTCATGTACTGAATTAAGTTAGTCAGTGAAGCTACTTAGCTGACGTTACATAAATATAGCTCAACTGAACTAATGGTAGTATCTAACGTAACTTGGTAGTTAGGCTGTGTTCATCTTTTTCATAAATTATTTCAAGTGATTTCATTTTTTTTTTTTTTTAAAAGCTAGGATTATTGTGTAAAACTGGTGCTGATCATTTAAAAAAAAAGGATGAAACATCATTTAAAGGTGATACATATTTTAAGTCCACATATATTTTCATTAAATCTCAAACATGTTATTTGGTAAAATGAATAGATTTTGGACTGTAAGTACAATACACGTTTCCAGCTTTCCTTCACAAATATGGTAAGGATAACGGTCAAAAACAACATGAAAAAACTTAAAATGTCTTCAAACTTAAAATCTCCTTCGAATAATTTCAAACCTCCAACCACCACCATGTCTCCAGAACCCAGACTGCACCTAATCTAGGGAAAACCCGGGTGTGGTCCCCTGTGCATTTCATCCATGGTGTAGTCCTGACTCTTGCCCAGTGTTCCCAGACTGGCTCCGAATCCACTGCCACCCTGGCTTTTACAAGCCAAACTCTGGTTTGCAAAGAGTTGCTTTGAAAAAAATTCCACTGACAAACATTCATTAGGAATGCAACAGAAAAGTATCTTGTCTTACAGTATGGTCTTTACTTTCTGGAGCAGCAGGGGTGTGAATGCGGCTAAAAACTGATTCCATCACGTCGTCCAAAACATGCATACGTGATATCCAGCATCCAGCAGAGACGTCAGAGCTGCAATCTTGCGCAAGTCTATCTGGCAGTTTTTCCCAACACCTCCTGCTGCTTAACCCAAATGAATTCTCAGTGGTGCAACAAATTAAGTTCCTATAAAATAAAGCGCTTTGATACGTGCTTAAACAGGAGTCAGCGTGCTGGAGCGAGAAAGTATAATCGTTTGCATTGCACCTTTCTTTCTCAATGAAGTGTGCCCCGAATGCCATTAATCAAGATGCGTAACGAGCAGCTAGTGGAGACGGAGACTCACCATGCTTGTTTTTAATAGAGTGATAACCTTCTAGTGCTGCTCTGATGCTTCATGATTACTGATACTGAGTCAATGTGGGCTTATGAGATTCCATTATATAAACATAGAGATGAGGAACTGCAGTTGTTTCAGGGCTGTGGTTTATAACACGATGTGATTATCAGGCTGTGGTGCTGTTGGATCTGTAGTAGACCTTACGTAATAATGTGATTCATTTTGGGATGCGTCTAGGGATGTATCAATACCATTACTGGGATCGGGTATCGATTTCTTCATTTTAGGCTTTGTATTGCATTTTTCTGGACTGGAAATGAGGCATGTATAGTTTTAAAGGAGGATCGGGGTCAAAGGGGCAGTGGTGGCATAGCGATTAAGGCTCTGGGTTACTGATTGGAAGGTCGGGGGTTCAAGCCCCAGCACTGCCAAGCTGCCACCGTTGGGGCCTTGAGCAAGGCCCCTTAACTCTCTCTGCTTCAGGGGTGCTGTATCATTACTGACCTTGCGCTCTGACACCAACTTACTAACATTCTGGTGTATGCGAAGAAAAGAATTTCACTGTGCTGCAATGTATCTGTGACCAATAAAGACTTATTATCATTAAATGTTGCAAAGACTTGGCAGTGTTTTCACTGAAAGTGAAATTAGCCATGGTTGAAGAAAAAAAAATCACCTATGTAAGTATACTAAAACCAGGAAAATAAACATTTAATGCTGTGTGTTCTTTTCCTCCACCTCATCGGTTATAATACTAATATCAGAATGCTTGCTAGGGCTTTGTCTCTTACATACTTACAGGCACTTTTCTGGATGGTTAACGGTCTTGTTCTTGTTGTGAACTACCCACTAACCCGTGCTCAATTCAGTATAGCCAAAAATAGCACTTTTTAGCACAGACTGTAGCACAATCATAAACAGGAAAGAAATTAAAGTAAATCATACACACCAAACTAACTTCTGGAACAAGCTTTTCAAGCAGTTCATTTGCACATTTCTAGTTAGCTGGAAACATTCACCAACATTCAGCACTATATGATCACGAACAAATTGTAAAACATGCTAATTAAAACATTAGCCACTATACAGCTATAGAAGAGCACTTATTTTGATGTGTTTTTCGGGGCACAGAGTTCATGCTCCACACCGAGCTGCATCATTTCTTCCATCTGAAGCTTTGTGTGGGTGCCTTGACAGATTGTGTCCCTCTAAATAGCTGTGCTACATATTGATTTCTGAAAGAAACTGAAAATTCTAATTACACCAAAATGCATTAAAGGTCTTTAGCCAATAATGCTCAGTGGCTATAAAACGGGCTGGTATCAATAGTCTTGTGTTGTCCATCAGCAATGAGCATGGTGTATCGACGCTTCTGGTACACTCTCATTCTCACAACAGTGGGCTTGACAGAGGATCAACAGTTGAGTTGTAAGAGTCTCGGTTTGCTAATCAGCTGAAATTGCAGAACTGACATACACAAATCCACAGAGCCTCTCAAAATCCCCTAGCCATCTTCGTTTTACACTGTCAATCGAAGCCACACAGGCTAATTTGTCGGCTTTCTAACGGTTTTGCTCCGAGAGAGGCAAAGGCAGCACATTGCAAATTGCTCTGACAACTGGATCGGTCATAAGAACAAATAGGTGTGGTGTGCAACGTACCAAACTGAAGTTGTATTCACATTCAAAATAAGCTGCTATAAAACTCGAAAATAAAGGTTGCACGGATTTTTCTTTTGCTGTCTGTAGTCTTTCAAGTCACTGAGAATTCAGGCAACTTTTTTAAAATGTCGACGCAAGCACTTAATCTCCCAGAGGCTTCCCTGTGTATCCGTGTTAATGACCGAAAGAGTAAACCATGATTAATTTTGAATAATGTTTGTAATATTATCTGCTGTAACAGTAATTAATGTTTCAGGACCAGTAATTAATGTGTTTCACTGTGTGAACATCTTAGAACAGGTCAAACACAAATTATATTCGTCACTGAAAAATGTTTCTGTTTCTACCTAGATATTTTCGTAAAAATTACACAGATAAAACATTGTGCTTGGAATAACATATAATTAACTGTGGAACTGCGTCATGACTGAACACACTCTACCATTCAGTGTGGACTGTACAGCCTGAGCTGAAACCACATAAACACCTCATTCTCCTGGCAACAGACTGCTTCAGATAGAATAAATACAGGTTATAGGGGAGGAAACCAAACACACATTAACTCTCCGGTCATGTTAATGTAATTTGCAAGGAATGTTCTCTAACAGCAGCCATAACCTTAAAACTATCCCCCTTGTACCACCAAAACAGCTCTGGCCGGTCATAGCATGGACTCCAGAAGACCTCTGAAGGTGTGTTGTGGTATATTGCATCAAAAAGTTTGCAGCAGATCCTTTAAGTCCTGTAAGTACTCCATGGATCAGACTTGTTTGTCCAGAACATCCCACAGATGCTTGATTGGATTGAGATCTGTGTAATTTGGAGGCCAAGTCAACACCTTGGAACTTTTTTTCATGTTCCTCAAACAATTTTGCAGTGTGGCAGGGAGCATTAAACTGCTGAAAGAAGCTGCTGCCATTGGGGAATTCTGTTGCCATAAAGGGGTGCACTTGGTCTGCAGCAATGTTTAGGTAGGTGGTAAGTGTGAAAGTAACATCCACATGAATGCCAGGACCCAAGGTTTCCCCAGAAGAACATTTCCCAGAGCACCACTCTGCCTCTGCTGGCATGCTTTCTTCTCATAGCGCATCTGGTGCCATTTCTTCTAAAGGTAAGCAATGTACATGCACTCGGCCGTCCACACTATGTAAAAGAAAACATGATTAGTCAGACCAGGCCACCTTCTTTAATTGCTCTATGGTCCAGTTCTGATGCTCATGTGCCCAATGTAGGTGTTTTTGGCGGTGGACAGGGGTCAGCATCGGCACTCTGACAGGCAGCAAGCTGTTATGCACTGTGTGGTCTGAGACATTTCTAACATAGCCAGCATTAATATTTTCATCAATTTGTGCTACAGTAGTTATTCTGTGCGATAGAACCAGATGGGCTAGCCTTCGCTCCCCACGTGCATCAGTGAACCTTGGGTGCCCATGACCCTGTTATGTTTGGCTGTGTTATTTGGTAATACCAAGTTGAGACTAGCATTGATTCGAGTAACTAACATATTGTGCTAAGTAGCAAGTAAAAATTCTAGCTAATGGTTAATATTACAGACTTTTTAGGTTTATAAGTAATAAAAGTTACTTTTCACAAGAATTTGTACTTGTGTACATTCAAAAGTGGCAACTGTTTTACTTTCACTTGAGTACATTTTTTACTGGATCCTTCCACTTTTAATTGAGTAAGATTTTGATATGAATCCATACATCCATCCATCCTTCTTCTAACGCTTACGCCTTCTTCAGGGTCGCGGGGAACCTGGAGCAGATTTTGATATTTTATCTATATTTAAGTATAATTTCTCAGCACATCCCGTGTTCTAAACATAATACTAAAAGACTAGACTTCAAGACATATGTCCACAATTTAAATGTGTTAAACATAACAATATAATCATATACAGCAGATATAAAAAGTCTACAGACCCATGTTAAATTTGCCCATTTGTTAAATTTTAAAAAAGTGAAACCAAGTTAAATCATGTCAGATCTACTGTATTACCACCTTTAATGTGATACTGCCACCAACAAAATTCAAAGAAAACCTATTAGCAAGGCTGCATTAAAGAAACTGCCGGAATATCTGGCAAGTATTGGTCAGACCCACCGTGTAACAACAATCTTGTATTCTTCACGTCAGGCCTACGGAGTAGAGCAGCTAGAGATAAGTCCTTTCTCATGAAGGAAAATAAAAAGCCACCTAATCATGATGGTAAAAAAAAGATATGTCTGGTGTAAAAACAAGACAGCACCCAAATCACCCAAAGAACACCAAACCCACAGTGAAGCATGGGGGTGGCAGCATAATGCTTTGGGGCTGCTTCTTTTCAGCTGGGACTGGGGCTCTAGACAGGAGCAATCATTTACAGCTCCAAATATCAATGTATTTTGAGACAAAACCTTCTGGCCTCTGTTAGGCAGTTGAAGATTTCACCTTCCAGCACAATAAGGACACAAAGCACAAATCTAAGTCAACAAAGGAACAGCTTCAGAAGCAAAAGATCAACATTTTTGAATGGTCCAGTCAGAGCCCAGATCTAAATCCTATTAAAGACCTGTGGAATCACTTGAAGAGGGCTGTGCACAGGAGCTCCTCTTGCAATTTCATAGATCTGGAGCTTTTTGTGAGGAAGAGTAGAATAAAATTGCCAAATCCATATGTGCTAAGTTGGCAGACTCTTACCACAAAAGACTGAGTGATGCATTACAAGGAAAAGATGGTTTAAAGTGCACCTATTATGGTTTTTCAAATATTACCTTTCATGTAGTGTGTTATAGAGCTGTTTGTGCATGTAAAAACATCTGCAAAGTTTCAAGAATCAAAGCGTACGGCAAACAGAGTTACTGACTCATAAAAGAAGGAACCGATTCTGAACAGCTGAAACAAGTTGTTAGTAATTCCAGATTTACTTCCCGTACTAAACTACGTAGGTTTGTAACAGAAAGCCCCGCCTCTGGTCTTAATGGATGCTCACGAACAGACTGAGCTGAAACACGTTGTGGTAGTGGGCGTTTACTTTTTGAGATCCGCTGACAGCGGTCGACCAATCACAACAGATTGGGACATCTGAGCAATCAGAGTTGAGTATGCTCTCTGAAAGGAGGAGTTTATAGAAGGAATCCTTTAGAACGAATCATTGAATGAGTCGTTTGTGACACTGGGGGGGAAAAAAGGTAATGCTGCAGTTTAAATTATGAGCACATTAAAGTGTTTTTTGACCTTGGATGCACGTGAATCTATTGTATGAGATCTTTAAAACAAAATTAGGCATGTTTCAAAACCGTAATAGGTGCACTTTAACAAAGGATTAGTTTTGCAACTAGGTTATTTTCCCTTTTTTTCCGTTTTCTGTTTTTCCCCTAAAATATTTGTGTGTATTTGTTTTCCACTTGAATTTTGTTGGTTACTATATCACATTAAAGCTGGAAAAAGGTCTGACATGATATTTATCTTGGCTTAATTTTTTTTTTACATCACAAAAACCTGCAGTTTTAACTTTTTATATCCACTGTAAGTGATTATCATCAGACTTCTATGCAAAACACAATAGACATTTCATACAAATCCCTACAGTGTAGCATTTAACAGAAACAATGCTATACAAGCTGACATGTGATTTAGCAAAACCCCAGATCATACTGCAGGGACGTGCAGATTGGACACTGCCACTGACTTACATTTGAATGTAGAATTAATACTTGCTGATTATTTGGCAGACAAAATTTTCTGGCGTCATGCTCCTACTAGCAACAGTTCCATTATGAAGAGGGAAAAAGTGAGATAATGGAGCTTATAAAAAGTGCATGCATGTGTTATCTTCATGCAGTTAAAAAAAGAAACCCGAGGCACTAATTAACCCCAATTTCCGCTAAAATGTAATTAAGTGCACCTCCGTGTCCTTAAGAGATTATGTGGCATTTTCCAAACTGGCTGTGTAATCTGAGTAATATTCATTTTTCGGTTCAGAAAGAGCTGCTCTGATCAGAGAAGCTCATCCTGCATTGAGAAATATACTTTACTGAGATAGTATTAACAGTCTCCAGTGTGACCTGATAGAGAAAGCAATAAAGTGAAATAAAGAGAGAAAGGGGTGGGGGTGTGAAGAGAATACGCTGCAGTAAAGAGGTGGACATTCTCGCTTTGCCTCAACAGGTTACCTTAGCAACAGCATGATGACTGAATGCAGGCTATGAGCCTGGAACACTGTTAGACAGATTTAGCACACACCACTTATTAGAGGCACTACACATTTTCAAAGATTTCAGTTTGCCTGATACGTTCATTTCAGTGAACATCCACTCTGCCACACAGATCCACAAAATAATATATAATACAATATTCATTTACCCATATATTACCTTTTAGTCTTTTATTCATTTACCTATAATCATTACTCTATATTATTAACCGGCGGATCACGGTCCAGATGTAGCTGTAGCAAAGTATTTCAATGGATTGAACAGAATACTGCCAATAAACTTATGAAAAACATAAAACTATAGATTTTTCGGCCTCTCGTGCTCTTAGTGTTTGTCACAAGAAAACACACACACACACATACACACATACACACATACACACACACACACACACACACACACACACACACACACACACACA
>JAOUWY010000054.1:12556947-12572835 GCA_025728095.1 Prietella phreatophila | reverse complement strand
TTGAGACGCAGCCCACGGCTTCAAGCAGTTGTCTATTAGCACGTACAGCATGACTAATAATTAACTGCACTTAAAGCATTCGTAAAAAATTTAACAAAAACACCCAAAACTGTATACAGTACTATAATGAAGACCAACTGTATGTTGATACGTGAAATTTTGGAGGGACGTCGGAAGGCGTGGCTCGGTGACGTAATTACGTGCTCTTAATATAATTATGATCTAGAACATGTAAAACGGGAACATAACAGGAGTATTCTAAACACGACTCATGTCAACACCTTAATCACAATATTACCTTACTTAGATTAAGGTCAATAATTAGATTATTGCTGTCCATGTAAACATAGTCACTTATGCTGAAGCCTAACTCCAGCTTTAAATCACCATGCGTTCATTATGTGCCATATAAATCTGGGGAGTATAGAACCCTGGGAACATAGCCACCTAACTGTTATGAGTGATATATTTGATGAGTTATGATGAGCGTATATTTTTCTCCTCAAAACAGAAACCTGTAAAATCAGTCTTATAGACTTAAACAAATATGTCTGCATGTTGACTGATTTAAAGCAAATACTAGTATATACAGTTTAACTCATTTAAAGATAAGAAGTGCTACTTCATTTACTATTGACCCTGTGAACAGCCATGTTCATTTGAATTGAGAGTAACAATCAGGAATTCAGAGTTTCTTTGTTTTTTCCTAGTCAGAGATCAGACATTCCAAGTTAAGAATTTTCAAATGCAGTATTATACAGTCCGTACAGGATTTCACACAGTTTTTCTGCGATTGTTGAGGCCAAAAATGCTTGATTTTATGGTGGCTTTTTCTCAAAATTGTGAGTAGTTGTTTTTTTTGTGTGAAAAACTCGGCAAAATTACAGTACAACTGCACAAAATTTCAGTCTTTCACAGTGATGTTTGTTGGTAAGTTGTACTCATAAGTCGACGAGGCCTTTGTCTGAATTTGCATTGTGGTGAATGCACATGGCATGTCTTGGCCGAAATCTGTGGAAAATTTTTAAACATTGCAAGCTCCTCCTTAAATTTGGCGAGTTTTTTGATTTTGTTTTCATTTCAATTCTCTCAACCAAAATCTCATTAACTTGTTCCTAAATAAGTGAAATTATATTTGAATATGCAAAACTTCCTGCTTCAGATATCAGTCTTGCATGTAGTTCTAACCTCACTCAGGTAAGATCATAATGTAATTTTTAGCTTACATTCAATATCATAAAAGCCATCATTGCACCATGCTGAAGATTAAAGTGATTCTCATGGTCCAAGATTTCTGCTTCTTTACAAGGTATAAATGTTTTCATCATGTTTAAAGATTACAGCAAGGCCACACTGTATCCTAAACCAGCAAGGCCCACTTTTAGGTGAAACAGGCTTCCATTATTTATTAGCTTCGGTACTGTCAGTACTTGTAGCTTCAGTCCAAAAGAAGGAGCAAGTATCAAACCCCAAACATGTCTTGGCTGAACGATTTGGGGTAACTGTGTAAATTTAATTATAGTTCTCGGATTTATTCCTGTAAACAGGTTCTGTTGAGTGGTGACGGACACACTGGGGTGTGTATTAGTGCGAAACGCTTTTTCACGGTCCTGCTGATCATACTGCAGACACACACCACTGCCTGGCACAGACGTCTGATGGCCCACAGCTCATCTCATACTTGCCAGCAGGTGCTAAGCGTCAAAACACTTACTTCAATGCCCCTGAGACCACATTACACTACTGTAAGTCCAGACACACAGCAGACACACCGTCTGACTTGGAAAGCTAATATTTCCTAATGCTGACAGTATCTCACATACATAAGTCTCCTGGAAAGGTTATGGGAACATGGCAAAGTGGAAGAAGCTTCACAGTCCTGGGTTCTGCATGCTGCTATTATTAAGCAAACAGAATAACGCAATTAATTAATTCCTGAAGCTTTTCTGGGATTAATTTCTAAAACATTGAAATAAGCGTTTTAGCACAATAGTTTAGGATCAGTAAAACTTGTGCATTGGACTGCTGTGAAACTGTGTGTGTGTGTATAATGAGTGTGTGTAATATTTACCATTTGGCATGGCAAAAAGCCCAGAGTGTGAAAAGCCTAAGCAGCAGTTGCATCATCTCCCTGTTGCTAAGGCTTTCTCATTTCCCTGCACTCTGCTGCATGATGAAGGAACTCATACGCAGTCATACACAGCATTCACAAATAATTAACGGTGACTACAATAAAAATAAAGAAACAATTGCTCAGTTGAAAACAAGTGTCTTCTATTAATCCAGACCAATTATGTACTGTATGCCCAATTTAGAGTATAAAACACTATGAAATGGCAGAGCACAAATACATATTTAACAACCTAAAAGTACCAGATTTTTGTTCAGTTACTCATCATAAAGCATTTTATTAGGTATCTACTGTACACCATCAGCCATACCATTAAAACCACTGACATGTAAAGTAAATAATATCTTGTTACAGTGGCACCTGTCAAGGGGTGGGATATATTAGGCAGCAAATGAACAGTCAGTTCTCAATGTTGATGTGTTGATGGAAGCAGGAAAAATGGGCAAGTTTAAGGATCTGAACAACTTTGGCAAGGGCCTAATTGTGATGGCTAGACAACTGTGTCAGAGCATCTCCATAAACAGCAGGTCTTGTGGGATGGTCCCAATTTGCAGTGGTTAGTACCTACCAAAAGTGGTCCAAGGAAGGACAACCAGTGAACTGGTGACTGATGTGCATGGATAGTGATGGCTAGCCTGTCTGGTCCGATCCCACAGAAGAGCTACTAAAGCACAAATTGCTGAAAAAGTTAATGCTGGCTATGATAGAAATGGTTGGCTATTTCTGTCATAGCTATTATCATAGCTATTTCTAACATAATGATGGCTATGATATGTCAGAACACACAGTGCAGACCACTCAGAGTGCCCATGCTGACGCCTGTCCACCAACAGAAGTATCTACAATGGCCATGTGAGAACTGGACCATGGAGCAATGGAAGAAGGTGGAAGAAGCCTGATGATTCACATTTTCTTTTACATCATGTGGTTGGCTGAGTGTGTGTGCATTGCTTACCTGGGGAAGAGATGGCACCAGGATGCACTATGCGAAATGTTCTGGGTGATGTTCTGGGAATTCTTGTGTCCTGGCATTCATGTGGATTTCACTTTGACACGTACCACCTACCTACATATTGTTGCAGACCAAGTACACTTCTTCTGACAATGGTATTCCCTAATGGCGGTAGGATAATGCTCACGGTAAAAATTGTTCAGGAAAGGTTTGAGGAATATGACAGAGTTCAAGGTGTTGACTTGGCCTCCAATTCCTCAGATCTCATTCCAATCGAGCGTCTGTGGGATGTGTTGGACAAGCATGTCTGATCCATGGAGGCCCCACCGTGCAACTTACAGGACTTAAAGGATTTGCAGATACCACAGCACACCTTCAGAGGTCTTGTGGAATCCATGCCTTGATGGATCAGAGCTATTTTGCCAGCACAAGGGGAACATACATAATATTAGGTAGGTGGTTTAATGTTATTGCTGATCGGTGTAGTTTCAATGTCAACGATTCCTTAAAATGCCATTTAAAATATTACCATTTGAAGGGTTCAATTTGTTAAAAATTCTGTTTTCATTTTTCTCCCCTGAAATCAATGCCCCATTTCCTCAAAAGGCAACTTATGTTTTAGTTCTACCAGAGGGGGTGGCATTCTTTGATAGAAAGGGGAAGGCTTGTCAATCTTTTAAATGCAACTGCTCTGCAATCTTTTAAATGTAATAAGAGTTACTTTGCAGGCAGCAAAGGGCTTTAAAAATAACAAAATATCTCCTTTAAATGATTAAAAATATTATTTTCATTAAACTAATGAACCCTGAAAAAAGAGTCAGTCACAAACTGCATATGGTACTGTATATACAGCGAGGGTGCAGTCAACATTGGCTGAAGAAGGAGGTAGGGGTTAGAGAGAACGAGCAGGTAATGGGTGATTGTCTACACCTGTGCATTGTTTATAACAGATGTCAGAAATAAAAAATTTACAGTGCAACCAGAGCTAACTTGTTCTGTTTTGAGGTTAATTTATGTGCTAATGAAAGGAAATGTACATTTCTTTTGATTCGAGCCCTGTCTCCACCCCTGCTCTACCACTTCTGTGTCCAGTTGTTCTGTGTGGGTTTTTTTTGTCTATTTATACTCTCTTGTGTCTTTGTCTCATTGCAAATACTGTCTTTTTTCCAGAAGTCCAAGGCTTATTCTTTGTTTCTATTTCTTCTGGTTTTTGGCCATGCTCATGTTCTTGTTTTCAAATGGATTATCCTTGTGTGAAGTTGTCTGCTTGTGTTCTGCCTTTGATTATGATAACTGGATTTGTCCAAAAAAAAAAACAACAAGCTAAAAATGCGGAGATGAACTATTTTGAATCTAGCCAAGCAGAAAAACTGTTTTTTATTACATGAATTGTGCTGAAAAGAACCTTTGAGCCTTTCAGTTTAAAAATAAAAAGAACAGACAGCTCTGTAATTCAAAGGACTTACTCCTGTGGCCTAAATTCCTACCCAGTCAACAAATGGTGTCAAAACAGTCTATGGCATCAGCACAACTGTCTTGTTTATGTTTCGTTACTGTTGTGAAATAAAATGTAAGCAATTAAATGAATTTCATGCTGTGGAAGTATTGCTCCATCTCACAGCTCCAGGGTGCCAGATTTGATCCTGTTTAGCCATGTTACTGTGTGTGTGGAGTTCTACATGTTCTCCCCATGTCCATGAGTTTCCTAAGGCTCTGGTTTCACTTCACCTCCCAAAAAACATGCCAGTAGGTGGATTTTTTAAGGTTAAATTGACCGTAGGTGTGACTGAGTGTGTGAATGTGTGTTAATGGTGTATTCTCGTTTCATGCCCAGTGTTCCCAGGATAGACTCCAGATCCACCATGACCCTCATCAGGATAAATTGCTTAGTGAAGATGAATGAATGAATGAATTAATGAATTATCTTCAGTCTTACAAAATGATTCCCAAAATGTTGAAAAATATGGGTTGAGAAGAATGCAAAGATCCATAGAAAAGCTCTAAGGAATAAAGATATTGGATTAGAAACAAGCAAGCTCTGTAACAAGGTGGAATCATTCATTCATTCATTCATTCACACCATCATCTTCCATTGTTGCATTATTCCAGGAAGACTGGATACAAGAAATACACCTTGAATGGTATGCCTCTCTATTACAGGGCATCTCACACACACACTCAATCACATTATGGAGGGGGTTCATCCTCCACCGTGTGTGTGTGTGGAGTTTGCACGTTCTCCCCATTCCTGCGGGTTTCCTCTGATTACTCTGGTTTCCTCCCAAAGTCCAAAGACATGAGTTGTAGAAAATTGCAAATTGTCCATAGTGTGTGATTAGGTGTGTGGGTGTGGGTTCAATTGTGCCCTGTGATGGGTTGGCACCCTGTCTAGGGTGTCCCCCACCTTGTGCCCCAAGTGCCCTGGGATAGTCATAGTTCCCTGCGTTTCCCTGCAACCCTGTGTAGGATAAGCAGTCTGGATGGATGGACAGTTTTTAGGTGATTCTAGTGATATTTAAGTATGATAATTATAATAATTTTCCCATTGAAAATAATGTGAAATAGGAAATAGAAAATTCTGTATAAATACAGTGTTCCAGAGAGGACAAGATTCCAGAGTGCTCCAATCGCACTGAGCTCTCTACTGTTCCATTTAAAGTTTTAACATGTCCATTCGCAGACTTGAGAACACAGATACTTCAGTCTGTATTAAAACAATAACATCCATCCTTTTGATCCATGTCATTAAAGAACCTCCATCAGCAGGCTGATCTTAAGTGTGTTCATTAAACTTTGTTTGTTATTTAATATATTACAAACGTTCGATTCCAAAGCATGGCATGTGGGTTGCTAACCTATGCATTACGTAAACCAAATCTCCTCCACTACTCCCACGTGCAAAGACACATGTGCAGAGTACACATCATTCCTGCGATCCCGGTTCATCAAATGTGCGCATACTGCAAGCTTAGCACCGTCAAATGCAAATGTTTGGCTTCTCACTTTCATTTCTCCTTCTAATGCGCCAGCTCGGAAAGAGTAAATCAAGTGGTGATTTAGTGATGATTTATTTAACATTTAATTAAATTTAACAACAGAAACCATGACCCATGACAGAGAGAGCATCAGTGAAGCTTTTGGAGGCAAAAAGGTCAGCATTTTCCCTGACCTATTCATTGCAAGCTTGAGAAGAAAGGATGAGCTGGTGAGACGTCTATGCACTCCACATACATATCATGCTAAACTGGGTCACTCCGTAAAACCCCAAAAACACAATCTTGATGAATGCTGAGAGTGAGAAGACAAACGAGCATCACAGCAGGATAAATGAGCTCATTTGTAAGACTCAGTCCATGTGTGTGTTTGTCTCTGAAGCAAAAATATCATCACTCAAAATTACGCCCAATATTTGAAAACCACAAGCCTGTCGTGAAGGTGGTAAATCAGAAAAATAATAAATGCATGTCACAGCCTTGTGTAACAAAAAATAATCTTTTCTGCTACAGTTGCTAAAATATGTTGGTGTTTCATAGATTAAGAATGCTGTCTGAAAGGTTGAAGGAGACTTAAACAAGTCAAGTATTTCAGAAAAATCATTTTGATCACCTTTGTATTAGTTAGGTGGAATAATGGAGAAATAATGGAATAAATCTGAAAGTAGTAATTATAAATAATTATAATTGTTGATTGGAATATGTTACAAGTAATTGGCTACAAAAATGCACATACCCCAAAATGAAGAAAAGCAACTTGGTAGCAGAGATCGACCGATTGATCGGTTTTGCTGATTAATCAGAACTGATAACAGATTGTTGGAACTATCAGTTTTCTGCAAAATTCCACATTGATAGCTTTTCACGGTTGTGTCCATTGCGGGAGCAGCTGAGAAGGGTCTGCTGTCATTATACAGTACGAGAGCATCCTCTAGAGGTGAAATAAAACCTGATCAATTTTGTTGTGTTATTTGAAGTGTTTATGAAGTGTTTAAAATCATTTTGGATGTCTCTATTTTTAATTGTTATTTGGAGTGTTACTTTTTGGTTCAATTTGGATGTATAGCTTTTATTTACTTTTATATTTATTTCATTTGAAAATGTACAGTACATTTTCATGGTACAGTCAGTACTGTTTTTTTTTAATAATAAAGTTCAGCAATATTTTAATTTGAGTGTTTTGTTTTCATTCAGTATCAATGTTAAATCAGTTGATTAATCGGTTATCAGCAGCTACTGCAGAACTTAGTTATTGGTAAAATCCACTAACAGTTGACCTCTACTTGATAAAATGGGTGACTATTTTATACATGAGGAGCAAAACAGCACATCTTGTCCGTTTTGCATGTTTGCCTCAATGAATATGCAGTTTGGGCTTTTTCTACCTAAAGCTGTGAAATAGAGGGTGGTATGTACACAAATTTCTTCAATTTTGCACCCACACTGTAATGTACTACAGCCAAACAGAACAAATGTTGTATGCTCAAAATTACTAAAAAATAATGGAAGGTATTAAAATGGAATACACTTTTATCTGTCTGTTAATTTTTTACGTCGCATTAATAATGAGAAAGTTGCCTTAATAATGAGAATGTTTACTGAAATTATGCCTTAGTATATCAAAATAAGTTGTTTCTTATAACAATGACTTATTATAGAATCATTAACTGCAGTAAAGCTGATTTTATATTCAAGATTCACCAGACCTTCACAACCCCAATAATAACAACAGTATTCACACACTGCCTTCTTCAAAGATAAAACCTGACTTTTTCAGTGCGCTTTGGTTCACAAACTATTTTTATATTGGTTTTGCCTTTGCATTGGTAAGTTATTACTATTACTGTCTTATTACAGGATACACACACATTTCTCTTATTTGGAAAAATACAAAATAGTAGGAGTGGTGGCTCAGTGGTTAACATTTTGGGTTACTGATCGGAAGGTTGTGAGCTCAAATCACAGAAAAGCCAAGCTGTTACTGCTGGGTCCTTGAGCAAAATCCATAACATTCAACTGCAACCTTTAATCCTGTCAGTCAAATGAGCAAATGTAAAACAGCAGTACATTATTTTTTTTATAATCAAGAATAATAAGGACTGTATAGAATTACAGTATTAAAACATACTTAACGGAACAGTTTCCCATTTTTGCAGAAATTCAGTGAAGACTGATTTAAAACTGAAAATACTGACACAAATACAGCCTTTTCTTCATGTTTTTCCAAAGCCACAGCTGTAAAACTTGGACATGCTGCCTTGGTTTGAACGCCTGAATTGACAAGCAACATGAGTGACAGGAGAAAAGAGCAGAACAGATTGGTTGGATATTGGTAGTCCACTATATTTTGTTTTGTCGCCAATTAACAGATTTAATCTATTAGCAGATATTTTACTGACAGCTGCTGAAGGTGAGAAAAACACGTATTGTTACTCAAAAATAACTGATACCACCTTTAATCAAATCTGGTCAAATCTATCATATTTCGGTTAAACGTGTGACTTCTGAAAATGTGGATTAAATAGAATAGTTAAATCTAGACAGCATTGATGCAACTGCCTAAAACCCATCACACTGAGGAAAAAGTTTTTGTCACCAGTGGCTTGGATTAACTGCAGCTCTGCAGTGAGCCTCTGAAAGACACACACATAGACACACACACATAGACACACACAAATAGGAGCAATACTGCACACCTGTCACTGCTGACATGTAGCATTTCACAGCAGGGAATTATTGTATAAAAATGTAATAAGACTCCAGACTGTGCTGATATAAATTATGCTTCATGGATTTGATGGATGTGCAGATGTACGTGTGTCAGTAATGTCGAGCTCTGTTCTTTCACACTGACGAGTGTGTGAGCTCGTGTAGTTACTCTCCATGGAGAACTGCATAAAGAGCGTGTCACCAGGCAACACGGCAACAGGAATGAAAAAAGATGGAGAGACTGTGTGTAACTGCGACTGGGCACATTGTATCTGTGTGTGTGTGTGTGTGTGTGTGTGTGTGTGTGTGTGTGTGTGTGTATATCTTTGTGTGTACGTGAGAGACATCCAGACAGAGGGGAAAGACAGGAGGAAAGAGGAGGAGAGAATGTACTGAACTCTGTCTTACGGGATCTGATGCCATTCTCTCGAACGCGTTGTGCCAGATGCCCGAGAAAACAACTTCTCCTGCCAGCCTAAAGAGTCTGTCTCTGTGTTTTGAAAACAACTAAGTGTGTTATTCGTTAAATCTATCAACATGGTTGCACGTTCTGAGAGGAGAACCACCCTCTCCATGCTCAGCGAACAGAAATTGGAGCAGTGAGCAGCAGATGAGTCGAATGCATTAATTAATTAGGCCTGCTAATGCTTTTGCTAAGTGTTTCCAATTACTCCTTGGCAAAACATTTGCTGGATTAAGTTGTTATCGACTGAGTGTCAGAAGGATCATATCAATCAATAATAGAAAGAACATATCCACCTTTATCTGTCCTTCTGAGATGATGTAATGTGCATTTTGATAAGTGATTATCTGATGTACAGAAGAGACATTTAAAGTAGCAAATCAACAATTCAATACAAAAATGATTTAGTGCATATTTTGTTAACAGTGCAATACAGTGTAATGCAGACAGTTAGCTTTTAATCTAGATTTTAAACTGAGGCTTTGACAAGTGGACGCCACCACCAACTTTACCGAGACTGACAGATAAAAAGGCATCCTTAAAAAATATGAGAAATTAACAAATTCAGAGGCTGCACCTCCTTCACTGGAGGCCATGTCAACTTCCTAGGACTGACAGGTACAGGGACGAAGCCTACTTTACTACAGAGGCCACACCGCCTCAATGGGACTGACACAGAGGCCACACCTCCTTCATTGGGACTAAAACAGAAGCCACACCTCCTTCACTGGAAATGACACAGAGGCCACATCCCCTTCAATGGTACTGACCGGCAAAGTGACCACACCTTTTACAGTGATACTGGCCCTAAGGCCACACCTCCTTCAGTGAGACTGACAGAGGCAACACCTCCTTCACTGGAGCTTACAGGCACAACCACACCTCCTGTAATGAGACTGACACATAAGTCACACCTCCTTTACTAGGACTAATATGCACAGAGGCCACACTTCCTTCACTGGGCCTAACAGGTACAATGGCCACACTTTCACTGGTGCACTGTTACAAATCTGTGTTATGTAGTATACAGTACGTGTTACAATTAAAGCAAATCTGTATTATGTAATATAGAGTATGTGTTACAATTAAAGCAAATCTGTATTAAAGTGTTATAAAGCCATTAGCAGCTTAATATCAACCATTTCCACTCAAAAGTCACTGTATTACCAGTTCATAAGGATAGGATTTTTTTTATCAAATTGAATTGATAGTTAAAAATGATTCTCTTCACCTGACAGCTTCAGCAGCATTACTCATAGTGAGCATCAGACTAAACGACCTGAAAGCAGCCAACAAGCCAGAAACAGAGCTGTTTAGCCATCAAACAGGAGCTCTTTTCAAACACCTTCCACATCGAAGTGATTACTCTACATGACGCTTTGACAGCTGGGAAAAGTTGGAAACGTCTAGACAAGGTCAAACCTCAGTCTGTCTGAGGTTCTGGCATGAGAAATACAAAGGCTAAAAAGCTGGAATACATATAAAAAATAATTAATAAATAAAGTGAAAAAATGTACTACAGTTTTTGAAAGTATTTTTATTTTAGTAAATCTTTGTCGGTGCCTTTTCATGATTCTGCAGAATTAAAGTCCAACCAACTGCACGAGGCGGTCTCTTCTGGACAAAAAAAAACCCAATGAACTCCAATTGAAACCTACTGGGAAAAATTTTGCTGCAGATTCTGTATAGTGATGAAATTTGAGCTCTCCAGAGACATACCAATATCCCATACCAATATCTGCCAGGCAACACGGCCCACAACGTGAATCAAATACCAGGCTGTCACGGCCCATTTTCCTTTTTAGAGGTGTAAGCAGTACTACAGGAATAGATCCAGGAGGATATGCAGGTGGAGGAGGCGGAGTTAGACTGCTGAGCCACACACAAAGAGCGTGCAGTCTTCTGAACAGGAAGTGGCTTTGGATCATAAATTTTGCCTGGATGGTCAATATCTTTAAAAAATTATATAATTACACAAAGCCAGTGTTTACCTCATATGTGCCAGTGACCAGGCTATGAGTCACTTAGGAGTGTCACTGTTGACTCAGTGTTTCTACTGTTTTAAGAAGTGACAGCAAAACGACTATCCTGCATCATTGCACAGTTAATGTCAGTGCATAGGTTTTTTTCCTCTTCACATTTGTTATAGGGTTTATGTGCCATGGTGAATCTGCTGACAGTGTAATTCTATTTTTCGCCCATTCATTTCTTCATTCACCATTCAGTAACTGCTTTACACTGGTCAGGATCATGGATCATCATCATGTCATTAGGCGGGAACGCACCATGGATGGGATGCCAGTTGATCACAGGACACCATGCACATGTTTTCACAACTAGGGTCAATTTAGAATAAAATAAAATGCCCAATACACCTACTAGAATGACAATAGGAGCTGGGTACCAGAGAACCCAGACAAAACCCACATATACATGGGAGGGACATATGTAACTACATACAGACAGTAACCTGAGCTCAGGATCAAACCCTGACATTGTAAGCCAGAGACACTACCTGCAGCACCATGTGCTTTGCTATAGCACGAAAACTGTTACGTCTTCTCATGTACAGGGCTAGACATGACTATTATGTCATGCACGATGATATAAATCAGGTTATGTCCTCTTGTGTATGGGGCTAGATCTTTTAACCTGTATGTCATTTCACATATGGGACTGTAAGATATTACAGACTGCCTCTAAACAGATTCCACTCCAAGGTAGTTGGGAAAAGCTCATCCCTGATAAAGGCAGAATTATCAAAGGGACAATTCACCTCAGTATCAGCAGTCTGTGTATAATACCACCTAAAGTGATATTCAATCAGTTATCACATTGGAGCAGCAGTGGGACATCAAGAACCATCCTTGAACAAAGGGGTATATGACCGTAATTAGCATTCAGAAAGACGCGTGTCTAGACAATCCTATCACCACACCATTTGGGGGTCACACCTGAAACGACATCAGTTCTGTGAGAATGGAAAGTCATCACATCAAATGCTATCCTTAATTTATATTTAGAGTGAATCTTTATTTACATCACGTGCAGAAAACCTGGTTTGAAATACAGTTTGTGCTGATATTGTTCGGGTTCACTTTGACTCTGATGAAACCAAAGTGCTTCATGTACTTTGTCACTGTCACGCTAGAATAAAGTTATTCTTCATTGATATCTTTGACATACTCATAATTTGGTTTACAGGATGGACGCAACCATTGCGTTGTGTCATGTACAGGGATACATACCCATTATGTCATGTCATGTACGTGGCTAGAACTAACTATTATGTCAAGTTATGTATTTAGACAGACATAACTTATCTTATGTACAGAGTTAGACATGACTGTTATATCATTTACGGTGCTAAACATAACTGTTATTTCATGTCATGTACGTCGTTAGACATAACTGTTATGTCATGTATAGCATTAGACATCTGTTATGTCATGTCATGTACAGTGTTAGACATAACTGTTATGTCATGTACGGCACTAGACATAACTGTTATGTCATGTCATGTACAGTGCTAGACATAACTGTTATGTCATGTCCGGCGCTGGACATAACTGTTATGTCATGTACGGCGCTAGACATAACCGTTATATCATGTACAGAGCTAGACATAACAATTGTCATATGTATGTGGCTAGACATAACAATTGTCATATCATGTACGGGGCTAGACATAACTTATGTCATGTGTGGGGTAGACATAACTTTCAGGTCATGAATAGACATGAACTCTATCCTGGTTTCAGAGCATTTATTTGCATGATATGTAAGGGGAGCCGATAATCAATACAGATCTATGTGCAACAACCTGAAAATACTGTCTGGCAACAACTGCTTCAAACTGCTGAATAACCTAAAACTAAAATAAATAAATAAATAAATAAATAAATAAACTTATCAAACAACTATATCCAGCCCTAAAAAGCTTCCTGTAGTCTGTGCTTACATGTATTATATGTTTTAATTTTATGGCTTATGTGTATATTTGCTCATTTTTTTGCTACATTTATTCAGTGTGACTGACAGTTGAGACAGGATAAAACTGAGCAGTTGAGAGTTAAGAGTCTTGCTCAAGGGCTCAACCCTTGAAGCTTGGTGGGTCTGGGATAGGAATCTTCCAATCAGTATCTCAAAGCACTAAACACTGAGTCACCACTTCTACCAATTTTGTTTCCTCAGCTGACTGATTAAAAAAATCATACAAAGAGTGTAAATACACTGAGATGTGGTCTGATGAGACTGTAACTGACAACATTCTGAGAGTTCTGGTACAGATGGTCCGTAGGTGGTGTGTCTTTTCTCTTTTCTTTGCATAGGAACAAAATGAAATGGTGAGTACTTGCTAAGGAAAAAGGTTGCTGCACTTGTCAGCTGGGGATTGTCCATGAAGGCAAGAGAATTGACAGATTTCATAGCCCATGAATTTGTAAGACTCTGGACCATTATTTGGATCATTGCTATGAAGAGCAGCTGGCATTTTCAAATATCTTGAATATATTCAAATATGCAAATATTATCATTTTCAAATCACAGGAGGATCTGGGGTAAGAACTTAAATATTAAATCATCAATGCTTGGAACCAGTATGATAAAACAGTGACTGCAGAGATGTCAGAACTGAACCGTGGAAGAAGGTCACCTGGTTGATGAATCACCATCCATCCATCCATTTTCTACCGCTTACTTCAGGGTCGCGGGGAACCTGGAGCCTATCCCCAGGAAGCATCGGGCACAAGGCAGGGTACACCCTGGACAGGGTGCCAGTCCATCGCAGTGCACAATCACATACACACTCACACACCCATTCATACACTACGGACAATTTAGAAACGCCAATCAGCCTACCATGCAGTCTTTGGACTGTGGAGGAAACCGGAGTACCTGGAGGAAACCCCCACAGCACGGGGAGAACATGCAAACTCCTCACACACATGGCCCTGGCGGGACTTGAACCCACTTAAATTGTTACGCAAATAAAAAGGTGAGTATGAGGTTCAAAATGTGTAATAGATAAGAAGAATTAAGGGATATGGTTATATGACAACATTATTTATATCAAATGCTACAGTTGCGGTTTTACGTTTACACACCCCTTGAAGAATTTTCAAAATTTTAATACTGTTAACAAAATAAAAGGATCATAAAAATTCCATGTTGTTTTTTATTTAGTGCTGCCCGGAATAAGCAATTTCACATAAAATATATTTAAATATAGTCCACAAGAGAGAATAATAACTGAATTTACATAAATGAACCAGTTCAAAAGTTTACACACACTTGATTCTTAATACTGTGTGTCGTTAACTGGATGATCAATGACATTATGTGTTTATGTTTTGTGAGAGTTGTTCATGAATCCCTTGTTTGTCCTGAGCAGTTAAACTGTACACTGTTCTTCAGAAAAATCCTCCAGGTTCCTACACATTCTTTACTTTTCCAGCATCTTCTGCATATTTCAGCCCTTTCCAGCAGCGACTATGTGATGTTGAGATCCATCTTTTCACTTTGATGAGAGACTGAGGGTCTCGTACACGACTATTACAAAAGGTGCAAACATTCACTGATGCTCAAGAAGGAAACACGATACATTAAGAGTCGGGGGTGTAAACTTTTGAACAGGATGATGTCTTCTGGGAGAGAGAGCATCTGAAGGGCAGTACGAAATGAAAAAAAAAAAGATCTTTAAACAAAAATAATAACAATTTACGCTGAACATCCTGTCGTGGATCATCCAGGTAACGACACACAGTATTAATAATCAAGTGTGTGTAAACTTTTGAACAGGATAAAATCAGCTATTATCTTGTCTTGTGGACTTTATGTAAACATCTGTTATGTGAAAAAGATTATTCAGGACAGAAATTAATAAAAAATTACATAGGATTTTTTTATCCTCTTATTTTGTTAAAAGTATTACAATTTTGCAGATTCTGCAAGGGGTGTGTAAACTTCTGAGCGCAACTGTACATCATATGGTCACTTTATGACTGTTGAAGATTTGCACATTTCCACTGCCGGCACATACAGTTCTGTTCTGTTTTATTTATTTTATTTTATTTTATTTTTTAACTATTTTCTACTCATTGAGAATAATACAGGAGACATCCTACATAAAATGAAATACATGGGGCTTTATTTTCATTTAATGTGGCTGATGCTGGTATAATGAAATTTCTTGTCACACATAGAATTAAAACAGTCATTAAGGCCATAAAGAAAAATAATTGGTTCCATAAGATAATCTGAAGAACCTCCCGTCCTAAATTTTCGACCATTCCATCAGCAATATTTTTAAGTAATATGGCAACAGCATGTTAGTGATACGAATAACCATTCCAGTCTTCATCACTGTATGATGTAATTTCACTCATATCACCGACTGAAACATGCTGCGAGCCGCTCACTAATCTTTGGGCATTTTCATGTTTTTGTTGAATAGCCTTCTTTAAAAAAAGCATCGTATTTAGAAAAAAAAACCCACCAAAGATAAATTGTTAAAATCATGACACAAAAAGCACTTCAAGGCAGGTCATGCACATCTACGCATAAACACACACACACGCGCACACACACACACACACACACACACACACACACACACACACACACACACACACACACACAC
>JAOUWY010000054.1:12501776-12517524 GCA_025728095.1 Prietella phreatophila | reverse complement strand
TATATATTGTTCTGTTACAGTATTTTTCAAGTATTCAATTCAGTATACTTTGCTGGGTTTGCATCCAGTTCGGGACCCTGCTCTAGAATAACTGTAAAGAGGTTCAAATATAGATGAAGAATCACATACAGAGTAAATACAGTAAAAAATCATGCACGCATCTAAAAACATTTACAAATACTAACATTCTTCCTATATTAGCAGGAAGAAAACAGCATAAATTGCAGTAGGAAAAGCAGACGAAAAGCTGCACGGATGGCAAAACTACAGCAGTACTTTGCACAAAGAGATGAAAAAGACCTCCAACAGACTGAGAACGACACTGATGTAGTGGATGTCCCTGTTCCAGCAATAGATGAGGCACCATTAAACCTGTCAACACCACAAACAAATGTCACCTCTTTGCTGGCTGAGCCTAGAAAAACTGAAGGACAGAAATTCATTGCAGTTGTTGACAGGAACCAGATTCCTGCTACACAAACTCAAACACAGGAAAGGGAAGATATTTCAGTAATAAACCCTGAAATAATCACTTCCAAATCCCAGACTAGACAACTCCCCTTGGACTCTTTAAACGGTCATATATCTGTGATAGACTCACAGCTGTTGGACAGAAGTCAAGATAAAGACACAGTAACCAGCCATACTGTTTCACTTAAGTGCCAAACTTCAGAAAATTCTATTGGTAAATCTGTTGAAAAGGCATGGGTATGCTTTGAAAAATGTGCTATGGAAAAGATGGGGAGCACTGGAGACACTTATGACAATGTAGACAAAACAAATCATGTGGAGAATACAATATTAGAGAATAACCAAGGCACTCAGTCTTTTGGTCATCACTACACATTTGAGACAATAGTGGCTCCACTTTATCATCAAGTTTTCGAAAAAATGGAAAATGACAGAAGAGGGCTTAGGAACAGGATATCCAAGGCTGACGAGTCAGCTGGGAAACAGGATGATGGGAGTCTGAGAATAGTCACGTACCCAAGTGTACAAACAAGGTCAAATCCAGAAATATCAGCAAAACATGTGAACAATGATGATTATCATGGGGCCTGCAATGAAACATTTCCAGAATATTTACAACACACAAAGAGCACTTATGAAAATATTTCAGAATCAAAAACAGCACAAGCAGTCATACCCATAGAGAAACAACCGTCACTCTGGGAAGAATCCACAATTGATCAGACAGAACAAACACCAGAAAGGATCATTTTACAAAGTGGACATTCAGACGGAACAGAATATTCAGTAGACAACAAGCCTCCCTATAGTGGATATTCATTAAACTTCTTACAGCACGAGCTGATATGTATAGATAGTACCGTTTTACCCACATGGTCTGAAGTAGACATAACAGATTTCAAGCCCTCACCAGCTATAATTTCTGAAAATCCACAATCTGAGGACAGATTAGACACCCAGATATCTTTTGAAACTCAGACTAGCGATGAGGTCGATAAAATGCAGGACAAGGAAGCCCAAACATCAGAGCAAAACATAAATACTCACATCAAATGCCTGGAGGAAAGCTACACTCCCATGCCTCGCTCTACTTTGTTCCATTCTGACATTTCATCAAATGTCACACCTAAAAGTATCCAAAGTGAAGCTTCATCTCCCTTTCAGGATCTGGCACAAGCGACCATCCAATCCCAAATTCCAGCCACCATTTTATTTACTCAAAGCCTAGAGGCAACTGGAGGTACATTTCCTCAACTCCAAACTACTGATGACACAAATATGATCCAGACAACAGCCAACATGTGTCAACATAGTGATAGTTCTCACTGTGTTGGATCTGAGCCAGAATCAAATCCAAGTGATAGAACTGATGGTGTTGATAGTTGGGAAGAAATGGAAAATGACACTGGAATTATTCAGACAGAAATATTACATATGAGCCTAGAAGAGACAGCTGTAGGTGGGCTTTCACCAAACCTTATAAATGTCATCCAAATCAATGAAAATAAAGAAAACAGAATTTCACATTTAAATTTTCCTGATGAGGTTACGGATTCCGATGAACTTTTTGTTAAAGAAATGGCAATGTCTAATATTAGTGACAATCCTATAGATGCCTCACAAGAAGAAGAAGAGGTTAAAGAAAATGACCAGTTAAAGAATCTTGATAAAAATGAAGAACGCAAATTAACAGAAATGGCAGAAAATCAATCAGAGGATGTAAAGGAAATAAGGGAAGTAAAAAAGCAAGTAGAAGAGAAAGCAGAGGAACAACATGAAAGCAAACAAGAAGATCAAATAGAAAACGAAGAACAAGAAAGTGATGAAAAAGTAGAATTAGGTCATCTCAAATCTAAAGATGAGTCATACTACACAGACGATGATGAAGAAGATGTAAAGAAGGATGGTGCGGGAAAAGATGCAGAGCCAAGAAGAAATGCAGTGGAATGGGAGGATGGAAAAGATCTTGATGTAGAAATTGAAGAGCAGGAGAAGGTCAGTGGAGTAACATCTATGGCTACACCACAAAGCATCCTTAATATAGACTCTTTTATTAGAGAGGGTCACTTACATGTGGGGCAGGAGCAGCAAAATATAGGCTTGGAACAGATGTCTGAGGAACCACTAAGTGAAATGCACTCCATTGGTGAAGAAGAAGAGATTTTCTGTGGAACTGATTCATTACAGCAAGCTCTGGCACTAAACAATGATCGAGTTGAAAAGGTAGAAAACAATTCAGAATCCGTTGACCGAGAGGAAGACGTGTGCCGCCAAATTTACAAAGAGCGTGTGGCAGTAGATGCTATTGGGGAGATTGAAGCAGTGCTGGAGAAGCAAGATAGGGACTGCTTAAATGAGAACATGGATGACAGCGCTTCAACAGAATCTCTAACAGATGATGAAATGGAGCTGTATCTCCTCAGACTGAAGAACACACAACAGTCAGGACTTAAAGCTGGCAAATCTATGGGAAAGAGGCATTCCATAAGCAGAACACTGACTATACCATCACCCATGCCTTCAATTTCAGAATTAATGTATGATGACCAGCCAAATGCTTTGCTAGATGACCTGACAAATGAGGAAATTATAGAACCAGAGAGAACCACTTTACCTCCTTTGGACGAAGAGGAGGAAGTCATTGAGCCGAATTTGTTATGGTGGAGAGAATGCTTCTCCTCCGATAATATGCCAAAACTGATTGTGTACACCGTTTTGTTTGTTGTTTTTTTAATAACTACATACATTTGTGATTTCATTGCATGTTTTGGGCTCTACCTTCTTGCCCTGCATTGGCTCTACTTTCAAGTGCAGGGAGAACCTTTAAAAGGCACTTGACCCAACAAGATGAAAAAAAAAAGACTATTGCTGGTTCGTAAATTATATTTTTCCAATTGTGGGCCATTATCTGTATTTCATCTCTATTGTTTGTTAGTGTACATTGACTCTAAGGTCTCTTTCAGTACAACAAATTAAAACAAATCTGTATATACAGCTTGTTTGCTAATTGGAAATGGTCTTTTTTTATTTTTAAATATAAAGTTTTAATTGATTTATTCATTTTCATATGATTCATTTACATGTGATTCATATTCATACATGTGATTTATATGCATGTGATTCATATTCACACGTGAATCATTTACATGTGATTCATATTCATACATATGATTCATTTACATGTGATTCATTTACCCTTTCTTTCCTCCCTTCCCTTTCCCAAATATTTCATTGAGAAGTAAAAATAAATAAATAAATAAATAAATAATAAATTAATTAAAAGTCCCCCTAAATGTGTGTATACCCGTTTAATAAATTCAAATAACTACGACGTGTAGTTTAAAGGTTTGCTTCAAACCCCGAAATCAGAAATGAGGCAAGAATATATGTTGCTGAAAATATTTCTCCTGTGTCTCTGTGCGTAGTTCTTGTATCCTGCTGTGGATGACTTGTGATGCTGCAATGTCCAAGTTAATAATGAGTTCTCCAGTAAAATGTGGAGATGGATATTGTGGTGCTTGTGCAAAAGTGTATCTGTGGGCTACACACACATGTGATCTGAAGCCTTTAAATGACCCAGATAGTCTTAATAAACAGAAAGTGGAAAGCAGTCATCCTTTTTAAATACTGAATAAAGAAATAGTTTTAGAACCGCCCACATCTAGAGAACTAATGTAACACAGAATGTGCTTGATTGATGTCCTTCAGGACATGTGTGACCTTCAGGACAGCTGCAACAGAGAGGGTCAGATGATCACCTACTGAATGACAAACATGACAACGTTTTACTCTAAAATAACAACAGTGACGAGTAGCTTTAAAGTCTGCTGCAGAGACTTGAAATGCATTCTGGGACATGTAAACTGACGTCTCACCGTGTTTGAGCTAACGCAACACGTCTTGACAGAACGTGAGTACGCAAAGCGCGCGACCCCCTCGACGTGCGCGCGCATGCGTATAGGTGGGACGGCATCGTCTGAGCTCGCGTGCGTCACTCGCGGATCCCTGTGGTGCGTGAGCAGCAGTAGCACGGCCACTACAGCGTCAGTGCCATGGAGCCCGAGCCCGAGCCCGAGCCCGACATGTTCCACGCCGCTGGCCGGAGAGACGCGCTGTGCGAGCGTGACGAGCAGGAGAAGCTGTCCGGTGTTGTGAAACGCGTCCACCGAAAACTGCGGAGGAAATATATAGAAGGTAACGCGGTTAGCCAGTCAAGCTAAGCTAGCCGATTTAGCAGCTATCTGATTCGATGATTCATTCTAAAATCCCCAGAAACGACAGACATGGGGTTGGAATGCTGTAAGGTAATGCCATGCCCACCATATCTACCATGTTTGGCATTTGTCCTGCCAGTGAGTTGCCACACACATATATTTATTTTTTCTTTTCTTTTAAAATGTGTTAGCTAGCTTCTGACGTTAACGTTCCCTTCGTTTCCTCAGCTGGACTCGTCGAACTAGCTCCGCAGCACCGGTTCCCGTGTTACGCCCGTGTCGCATTTTATATTCGAACCTGTTTGCGGTTAAAGTGTTTGGATGCATCAGATATCCGCTGTATGTTTACCTTAGATCAAAACAGTTATTTTGAGGAAAGTGCAGACTAACTAAAGACCTGAACACGGAGCTACTGAATGAAGCACATGTACAGAAGTGCACGTTTAGCGCAACTCGGACTGATTCACGCCTGTGTACTGTGTAGGAACAAGTCATGGCAGCTCCCTCTGAAACTGCTATTAAACTGTTAAGAAGTTCTTATTTGGTTCATGTCCCAGGCTGTATTCAGCTGATATTCCTTAAGTTGTCCAGGATATAAAGGTGTGACCTGTAGAGGTGTGGCCAGACCTCTTACACTGGGGTGGCTCGGTGGGCCTCATGAATATTTTAGGGTGGAATATTTTAATGTTAAACCACAACCAAAGAAAATGACATTATGAGACTACACTGGTCCGTGTTTGGCGTGAATAGGGTCCCATCGGACATAAGAAGCACACACCTGAGCCATATACAGGATGTGTCCCAACAGGCGCTATACATATGTGGCGGAATGTGTTTGGCATCTCCACATCGGTTGTGCCTTCATCGGTGGATGTTTGGGAACGTCTCGACACTTGGGCTGTAACATTTCCAGTGAATTTGTTTGTGTCGTGCATGATGTGTTTGCTGTGTTTCCTGTTAAAAGTCCATCGCAACCTTGTGGCAGCTTCCCGATCCAGCCGTGAGAATGATTTCGATACGTTCTTCTTTCGTCGAAGGTGTTCTTAAAGGCTTTCTGAGTACATATTTTTAATATAAACAGAGTGAAAAGTGTTGGAAAACATTTAGCTGAAAAGTGTTCATTTCTCTTTGAATGGAGACTTTCGGAACACCCTGTAGATTGTCATCTAGCAAGCTGCAAGAAAAAATATCTTTGCCAACACAGCCTTAGTATACAACTTAAGAAGTACACTAACAGGGACTAATAATGAACTACATTACATTTATTCATTATGCAGATGCTTTTATCCAAAGTGACTTACAAATGAGACAAATACAAGCAAAGCGATATATCAAGCAGAGAACAAAACAATTGGTGCTGCCATACAAGATCCATTAATTGAGTTCCAGAAGAAGCAAAGTGCACAGAGTAGAGGTGAAAGTGGAATCTATCTATCTATCTATCTATCTATCTATATATATATATAATTTGTTATTTATATAAATAAATAAAAATATTGTGTGTATGTATGGTGAGAGACTCTGTGGTCCGGATTGAGATTGGAAGTGCATTCCATCACTGAGGAACAGTTAACGTAAAGGTTCTGGACAGGAACCTTGCGCCATGCTGAGTGGGAACTACTAAATGTCGGTCGCTAATCGATCACAGATTGCGAGAGGGAACGTAGGCCTTCAGGAGAGAGTTGAGGTTCCTGACAAGATCTTGTAGGTGAGCATCTAGGTCTTGATGCAGGCAGCTACAGGAAGCCAGTGGAGGGAGATGAAGGGTGTGACATGGGTTCTCTTGGGCTGGTTGAAGACGACGCGCGCTGCAGCATTCTGAATCATCTGAAGGGGTTTGATGGAGCTGACTGGGAGGCCTGAAAGCAGTGAATTGCAGTAGTCCAGTTTAGAGATAACAAGAGCCTGGACTAGTAACTGTGTAGCCTGTTCGGTGATGTAGGGTCAGATTTTCTCTATGTTGTACAGGATGAACCTACAGGACCTTGCAGTTGCTGAGATATGGTCTGTAAGAACTGAAGAAATTAATTTCGACTGGAATGGTTGGACAAAGCTCACTGTTGGTCAATGATTAAATGAACTTTCAAACTCTGCTGTTGTAGTGGGTGTTTTGTTATAAATCAAACTGGACTATCTCAGTGAGATCTACTATGTCAGTTGCACATCATATTACATTAGTAATGGCACTTTTGATGAGGGTGATGATGATAAATGGTGCACTTATATAGCGCTTTTATCCAAAAAACGCTTTACACTGTGTCTCATTCACCCATTCTCACACACCAATGGTAGCAGAGCTGCCATGCAAGGTGCTAACTTACCATCGGGAGCAACTGTGGGTTCAGTGTCTTGCCCAAGGACACTTCGGCATGTGGAGTCACCCGAGCCAGAAATCGAACCGCCAACCCTATGATTGGTGGACAACCCGCTCTACCACCTGTGCCACAGCCGCCCTATGATGATAAAAAATATTGTTTTACTGTGGTGGCCATGCTTTACACTACCTTACACGCAGAGTTATTGGTGAGCCAGACACTAATGAAATGGCTTGGTAGCATCCATTTTGTACCATGAGACTTATTTGGGTTTTTATGACAGCGGTCTCTAGCATCAGTTTTGTCTGCACTTGCTCCTCTTCCCAGTTAGTTCCAGTTTGGTACTGCATGGTCCGGATGCTGTTATCCCAGTGGATATGGTTGTTTCCTCACAGCTACAGGCGTCTTGTGTGGAATTTATGTGCTTGTTCCTTCCACTTGCCAACAATATGCCAAAAGGTGGATTGACTGGTCTAATTTGACTTGTCTACATTGACTAGTCAACGGTGGGAATGTGTATACGCATGGTGCCCTGTGATGGACTGGCATTCCACCCAGGGTGTGTTCCAGAATCATTCTATGATGGACCCAGTGATTCCAGGATAGGCTCCGGGTTAATCGTCAGCAGGAATTAAAAGTTTGTTTCCCATGGTCACATTAGGGTCGAACCATTTTTTTATGCTTCTATATTTGGAATAAAGAGCATTGAATAGCCTATGCCTAAGTTATTAAATTGGTGTATTACATCAGCATGTATAAAGTGCACCTTAAGACAATGATAATGAAGGCACAACATGTAATGATAAATTATTGCAGGGAAACCATACTGTACAGATGGTTGGCATTATACAGGGTGTCCCAAGATTCTCCATACATTGGGGAAATTAACACTTTTTAGCTCAATGTGACTATATCTACAAAACATCCTCTACATGATTGAGTTGTCTCTCTCAACTTTGACTCTCAGTTTAGCAACAGTGTCGTATGTGATGTGCTTGCCATGTTTTGGAAGACATTTTCTAAAAAAATAAACATTTCCAATATGTATGGAGACTTTTTGGACACCCAGTAGAAAGTGGACATGAAGGGTATAGAATAGGAAAATAGATCAATTCTGACTCTGCACTGATCCTTTATTTCAGATTTCCACCAGTATTTTAGTTTTCAGCCTCGACTTATATGTAAGACTTGAAAGCAGGAAGTAACTTACTGAGGATGTAATGAAACCAGACATGGCCAGTTGCTTGGAAGTGCTTGTGTTTAAAAATAAAAAATGCAAACGCTGCTAAAAAAAAGAATTTCCACTCCGACTTGTTTTGCTTTTCTACCCTGTATTTCAGCAACTCATAGCTTTATGGAACATTTCCAAATCTTCTTGCTCATTGCCTAAGAGCTGAGCTCTTTAACTCTGCACACAGTAGTCCATTCAGACCCACGATGGGTAATCAGGAACGCATGATGCAGTCTGCTGAGCATTCTGAAGTGATTATTTAAACTGAAGAGGGAAGTGCAGTTTGTCCCTGTACACTTGATTTGTTTTTGTTTTTTTTTTCCAATCAAATTTTCTTCATATCTGATAAGGCCTGTATTTTCCACTCGGTCATGAGATGGCTCACTGCTTTTTTTTTTTTTTTTTTTTGGGTGCTCACAAACCCTGCTTGGATTGTTGAGAGTAAAAGTTTGTGCCAAGACTTATTTTTGTTGCGTAGTTATTGATAAAGTTAATTGGGATAATTTGTCATTTAGAAATAGTAGGGAGTTGTATTAATGATTATGGAGACTTTGAGACCATGATTGTAGCGCGTGTGGTACCGGCTGTGCTCAAGTTTAAAAAGGATCACACTGCAGTTGCGAGAGTAGGTAAAACTTTGCTCTACTTTGTTGTGGCTTGTTTTATCTAATTGCTTGTCCCAATGTTCTAGTATTATGATTGCATTGGTATTACCTTTTAATGTAATGTGAGCTCACAAAATTCATATTTTAACCAGTGAGTTTGCATGAAACTGGCACATTATCTACACATTTTCAAGTGTATGCAATGATTTCATGGATGCTGGTTTTCTATATATCTAGGACTGGTTTTGTAGTAATAATGGCTTTGGTATATAAATGAAAGCAATACCTTTCCCTCCAAAAATATTCTCCGCACTCCTACATGCTAATTCATGTCTCTCATTTGGTCTATTTGGTCATTTTTAATCTTGCATAAAATTTCAGGTGAAAAGTTGGTTTATTGTTCCTGTGTTAGCAGTGTTATGGTTTGAAATTTTAACAGCACGATAAACCAGTCTAGAAACATCATAGTATTAACTGGCCATTTAATCACACACACTAGCTAGTGGTGAAAGTTTAAAGGAAAATTTTATTACAAAATCTTACGCAATGTATTATTTATGCAACGTAGCATGTTTACAGCAGTAGAGGATTACACAGCTGAAGGGTTTTCAGTACAGCCGTGTCACCTGTGGCAAGAAACAGATATTACTGTAGTATGATTTAGAGGCAATCTAGAAGGGAGTGGCTTGGGAAACTTTTGTCTCAGTGTGCTGGGATAAGGAAGTTGGATTGGATCATCAAGTTTAAAGGTATTAGTTGGAAATGCATTTTAATCAGGCAGTGGTGAGGTAATTGTCCGATCACATAACGTCATACCATAACAACCCTACCCATGACTTCTAAGCAAGTTATCTGCTGATGCTGATTTGGTGTCATTATTATCGAGTGACTTCACACACTTCTATTTCCTTGGCTGCAGTGGGTGACTTTGATAAGATCTGGCGTGAGCACTGCGAGGACGAGCAGACACTGAACGAATACGCCTTTGCCATGAAGAGTCTCGCCGACAACCACTGGGCCAAGAAATGTGATGGCGAGGGACGTATTGAGTGGTGCCGCAGGTATGACCTCCACGAATCGTTAGCTTGAACAAAAGTTGAGGGACAAATGTCCACATGCAGATTTGATTCACTTATGTAAGATGTATGCACACATTTAATCCTCAAAGGGTTTTCATGCACTGAAAGGTGAGAGTAAATGCTGACCGACTGTATAAAACTGCTCACTGCTGTAGAGATTATGAAACACCATGATGTTAAAGTTCACCACCTTATGGCTCCTGTGAGTTTTATTCTCTTAGTGTTTGTCAGGAGTACTTTATGGATGGTGGAATGAAGAAGATGTTGGAGAAGGATGTGAAACATGCTGCCGCTGCAAGTGTGACACCTTTAAATCCAGTCTCCTCTCAGCCCAGGTCTATAACGCTTCTCAGTACAGGTCACAGGGGCAGGGATTCTGTGTAAGGAATTATATCAGAAAAACAATTAGAGCTTTAAAGCATGCAGCATTTTGTCTAAATCTCTAATGACTCCTGTTTCTAACAGGAAAAAACCATCTAATATATGAATATAAAGAGTTTGGCGTGATTGTTGAAAATGGTTTAAATGTATTTTTATGTATAAAATGTGTACATCTGTTCCAGTTTGAATTATGTGAGTGCGAAAGATGATTTCGCAGGAAGTGACATTCAGTCTGTTAACCTTTTACCCATTAAAAAAAATAATTGTAGCTTATGTGTATAATTTTCATGGAATTTAGCTTTTGTTTTTTTTACACTACACTCAAAAAATAAACATTTCTAGAGAATTTTCTGTTAATTTCTGTAGAATGCAAAACTAATTCTGCATTTGACCTATATTGGCATAAAAAAATATTGTACCCCACTGAAAATGCTGGCCACATCAAGTTACCTTTTCTTCCTAGCTGATGTTACCACACCTATAAACATGCAGGCACTTGAGAAAGATGGCAAAATAGTTTCATGTTGTCTTGATAGTTTGTTAATTTTCAGCAGGTGCACAAGTATTTAGGTACTGTCAGTGTGAACATCTGCTCCATCACTGCAAAATTATGGCAAAAGTTGGGATAATTAAGCTTTATTTTATTGCCTTTTTTTTTTTTTTTAGTTTAAGCTTCCGAAACGACAAGCTGCGTCTACTCGACGTGGGTAGTTGTTTCAATCCCTTCTTGAAGTTTGATGAGTTCTTCACAGTAGGAATTGACATAGTGCCTGCAGTTGAGGTATGCACACTCAGTATTTTTACATCTAACCAAAATCTGAACAATGCATTTTCCCCTTTCTTTTAGATGATTTGTGTATAGTCATAACTACGTTATGCAGTCATCCAATGTGTTTATGCTTTCTTTATGACTCCAGAGCGTATACAAGTGTGACTTCCTGAACCTGCAGCTCCAGCAGCCATTGCAGCTAGCAAGTGATGCACTCAATGCATTCTTGCGCCAGCTGCACAACCCTATCGAGAATCTGCCTGGGCAGCTCTTTCATGTGGTGGTTTTCTCTTTATTGCTCTCCTACTTCCCCTCACCGTACCAGCGCTGGCTGTGCTGCAAGAAAGCCCACGAGCTACTCACACTGCACGGTCTTCTCCTAATCATCACACCCGACTCGTCACATCAGGGTCGCCACGCACTTATGATGCGCAGCTGGCGCGTGGCCATCGAGACCCTAGGTTTCAGGCGATACAAATATGTCAAATTCTCCCACATGCACATGCTCGCCTTCCGCAAGGTCTCCGTCACCACCAGCAGTGACCTAGTGAGTCACAACTACCCCGAGATGCTGTATATCCCGCAGGATTTTGGCATGCTCGAGGAAGATGATTCATTCAGGGACTCGTACCAGTCAGCACGCTCTGACTCTGAGGACGAGCAGCTGGCGCAGAGTTTCACCGAGCTCCCTGATGTGTCCTATGACTCTGACTCGGGCGAGAGTCAAAGCGGCTCAGCGCCGTTCTATGAACTGGAGGACCCCATTCTGCTGTACAGCTGAAGCCCAATCTGTTTTGCCCAGCATTGCTGCCTCATAGCCGTGTTAACACCAGGCTTTCTTACACTTGATGCTTTTTACAAGAAAGCGCTCAGATCTTTCACTCCTGCTTCTTTTTATGTGAAATGTTGCAGTTTGCACAGTTTATACAGATGAACATGTCATGTGCCATGGAAACCTGGCCAGGTCCATCTCTCCCGTGTTGCTATGTGACACCATGACAGTAAGGCTTCTGATGTAGATGAGTCACTGTCGCTCTTCATTTGTGCTCATGAATAAAGGCTTTAATGTTGCTGGTGCTAACGTGACATGGGAGAGAGACATGGCCTGCGTTAAATTAAGAGAGAAAGGATATTTACACTTGGGTGATGCTGTCTTTTGCCCATTCAAAAGCTCAACGTTTTACATGTTTAAACATATCCACACAGCGATGAGACCGTGGCATAGTTTTGCGATTGAAATGGGTTGATTTGGCAAGTGAAGCAGCTGAGCGAGCTCAGGACTTGTGTGCTGTTATTCAGTGCTTCTTTATCATATGATGCGATTTGGAGAGAATTTCTCAAGAAGACCTTTTCAAGCAACAAATAACGTTTTTTTTGTATTGTAGATTTTGCACACTGTCTTCGGCTTAGAATACAATAGTTGCGTAACTAGTTATAGCAGAATTTATTACGCATCGTTTAATCTCTTCATGATCAGTTAGCTGCTGTAGATTGCACTCCTTGTAAAATTTTACACAAGCATTTTTGAAGTGATATTTGTAGCATTTTGTGTGGTTAACAACTTTGTATTGAGCTTATGTGACACTGAGACTGTGTGTTTTTCTAAAGGATTGCTTTACATGGTACGGTTTATACAAAGTAGTTGTAGTCATAAGAACAATGTGAGAAGTCTAGATAAGAGAGGGAGGTAGGTTTGGGTTTTTACTAGTGGTTGAGTGGTTGTTACTAACTTTATTTTGCGAACAAAAGTGCAAAGAGCATATTTTAGCTGTGAACTTGGTTCTTTAAGGTAAGAGAATATACATATAACCAGTTGATGTCAGCCTTTGATTCAGTGCACATGTAGTTTAGAAAAAAACAACATTAAAAAAGACGTTTGCCATAGCTTTATTGAATATCGAATGGTTTGTTTCTTTCAATTTAAATTTTTAAGGTAACGCAAACTAATTTTCAAATGTCTTAAGCTGTTTGCGTGGTTATTGACTGTATAACTGATTTACATCTTTAGCTTTTACACGCATACACTGAGCAGTTCTTGCTAAAAACAAATTAAACAGGTTCGAAGAATGCTTCAAACCTTTGAAAGTGTTTTTGGATGATTAACCTCAGTGAGGTTTTTCTCATATATGTTTATTTGTACCAAGTGCTTTATATCCTCTTTGTGTTTCACTGTGAAATGGGCAGTTTCCTTCTCCGCAGCAGTTGCACTTGTTTAAGAACACTCTCTTTGCAGACCTTTTAATGAGTGCCTTATTTTTCACCAGAATGACTATCATTTCACATGTGAAAGTTGTGCATTATTACCAAACACATTTTTAGCCTGGCATTCTTATCCAGCTTTACATTTGAAACAGTACACAAAAGTACACATGTATTTAAAAAAAAAAAAAGCCTCTTATTAATCTATCTGAAGTGAATGAGTCTTAAAGCTTTGTTTGAGTGGTTGTATATACAACTGCAGTCTGACAAAAAAAAAATTAAAACACGAGTCACTTTTTTGAGGGTGTTCGAGAAGCTTTGATTCTTGTTGAGGGTTTTTTCCCCCTCTTTTCCTGTATGGGTGTCAGTAGTAAAGGATGACACTGGAACACTGGTTCTGTCTTTTAATACAAAATCAGTTAGAAAAACTGGTGCCTTTTATCCCGAACTGTATTTTTACAACTAAAAAGAAAAAATGTGGTTTGCTGTATGAAAATGGACAAATTCTCGAATCAGACAGAAGACAAACTATGAACCTTTTAAAGAAATGACTGGCGTGTAAGCAGATATGGTGATAATCATCGCCACTTAATACTGTCACTTTAATTGCATTTAGCAATAGTATTCTAGGCTTTCTGTTAAGTGTGCATTTAGTTCATTAGAATATTTGACATTTTACAACAAATATCTTAGTGCTATGATGTGAGGAGGTACATTGTCTTTCCTTGGTCTTATGTGCATGGATAGTTTCTCTTTAGTATTGGAGTTCCAGACTATCAGTGTTTTGTTTGTTTGTTTTTGCAACTTGCTCCTTTATAAATGATGGTGTTGCATACACATAAATGTTAATTAAAAAATATATAAAAGCATGATTTGGTTTGTATTTATTTATATATTCATTCATCAAACATCAGAATGTGGAAAACATGAGCTTTCTGTGACTAACCATGATGTGGTTGATGGTACCAGGTGGGCTGGTTTGAGTATTCCAAAAACCGCCGATCTTCTGGGATTTTCAAACATAAATTCGCTCGAGTTTACACAGGATGGTGCAAAAATCAAAAAGCATCGTGTGAGCAGACGGTCTACAGGCTGAAACACCTTGTTGATGAGAGAGATCAGAGGAAAATGGCCAGATTGGTTTGAGCTGCCAGGAAGGATCTAGTAACTCATAATCATGCTTTACAACCCTAATGAGAAGAAAAGCATCTTTGCATGCACAAAACATCTAACCTTGAGTTGCATGGGCTACAGCAGCAGAAAACCACATTGGGTTTCACTCCTGTCAGCCAAGAACCTGAGGCTACCACAGGCACAGACTTCTCAAACTGGACAGTTTAAGACTGGGGGAAGAGTGGGATCACCTGGTCTTTTCCCAGTCTTCAACTGTCAGATTCAGTGAGTATCTGCATGATTTTATGCAGTGTGATGCTGCCACATGATTGGCTGATTGGATAACCATAAATGAGCAGATGTGTGGGTGTTCCTAATAAAGTGGAGGGGTAGTGTACATACTATAAATTATACAGCGAACAGCCATAACGTTAAAGCCAATGACAGGTGATGTGAATAAAATTATACCTGAATATCTCATTACAGTGGCCCCTGTCAAGGGGTGGTATATATGGGGCAGCAAGTGAATAGTCCGTTCTTGAAGTTGATGTGTTGGGAGTAGGAAGAAAATGGGCAAGCATAAGAATCTGAGTGACTCTGACAAAGGCCAAATTGTGATGGCTAGACAACTGGGCCAACAGCAAGTCTTGATCCCGGTGTGCAGTGGGTAATACCTACCAATAGTAGTCCATGGCATTTATGTGGATGTTATGACATGTCCCACCTACCTAAACATTCTTTAAGTCCAAGTACACCCTTTCATGATAACAACATTCCCTAATGGTAGTGGCCTCTTTCAGCAGGATAATGAAGTGCAACTGAAGGACAATCCTTCAGTTGGGTCCTTTGGTTGTATTTTTCTCATTTGTCAGTCGCTTTGGATAAAAGCGTCTGCTAAGTGAATAAATGTATGTAAATGTAAATAATGCTGAAAGAGGCCCCACCCCACAATTTACAGGACTTTAAGGATCTGCTGCTAACATCTTGGTCCCAGATACCACAGCACACGTTCAGAGGTCTTGTAGAGTCCATGCCTTGATGGGATCAGTGCTGTTTTGGTAGCACAATGGCGACCTACACAATAGCAGGCAGGTGGTTTTAATGTACTGACTGATCTGTTTAAATGGCAAAAACAGAGGGCGTATTTTCAATGAAATGTTTTTTTAAAGGCGTGTACAAACCTTGACTGCTTCATACAAAGTGGTAAGGAGGGAAACGAGGCGTTTCCACTTAACATATTAAAATATCACATTCTAGGCATAGCTACTTAAATAAATGAATGAATGAATGACACCTTTTCAATTCCATGCGAAAAAGGGCGGGGAACCAAACGAGGTTTTTGTGTGTGTGTGTGTGTGTGTGTGTGTGTGT
>JAOUWY010000054.1:12450929-12461417 GCA_025728095.1 Prietella phreatophila | reverse complement strand
ATACACCATGGACACTTTAGACACACCAATCAGTCTACCATGCATGTGTTTGGACTGGAGGAGGAAACCAGAGTACCCAGAGGAAACCCCCGCAGCACGGGGAGAACATGCAAACTCCGCAGACACCCGGTGGGAATCAAACCCCGGATCCTGGCGGTGTGAGGCTAACCACTAAGCCACCTCCTAAATATAGCATGAAAATATGGTTGGTTGAAAATGTTATTTTAATAGGCCTATTGATGCACACCTCATATGTGGTGGCTAAACATGGCAATTTCCTTAAAATGTCTATTACAGCACATTAATGCAGTAAAATACAGACATAAATGGACAACATAAAAAAAGGTTTTGTTCTTTTGTTAAGAACTTTCTTTTTTAAATGCAAGGTTGACATTTGCATGGAATTGGCCTTTCCTAAATCTATCTTTGGAAATGAATGAAGTTATTTATATTCTTTCCTCTGCCATGCCATGAACTTGTGTTGAACTCACCTCTAAGCTTGCATTGAACTCGTGGTATAGATCTGCGTCCTCCACTGTATCTGCCAGTCGCTGGAGAGAGATCGTATAAGGGCAGTTACATTCAGATCATTTCCTCCTGTAGCAGTTTTATTTACATAAATGAGCTGTTAGTCAGGAATGTGAAACTTCTCTGTCATAGAGGTCAATAAAGCACTGCTTTCACCCGAGCAGGAAGTATTAAACGTATGCACCACAACAGGACTACTTTACAGCCAAGTACCAAATTAAACTAAAATAAATTGCCCACTACTTGCAACTTTCAGGAACAACAAGAAGAAGGGACTAGTATTAAATTTTCTTTTAAAGAGAATGCAGACCGGTGTATTACTGTGACTACACACACAAATGGCACAGCTATTATTTCAATCCCATCTGTACACAACTCCACTTACCAAACTCAATTATAACTCAAGCAAAGTATCAAAACATAAAAATTTAAGTACAGTAACTAAGTTACTCTTCTACTGTACATAATTGTGAATTTTAAGTTTCTCTACTTTTCTTGAGTTTTTCTTTCAGCTAAGTAGTTTTGACTTTTACTTCCTACATTTCAATAACTGCATTTCTCTGGAATCATATATTTGTAAAGATGCTAAAAAGGTGCTTATTTAGCATCTGCCATTTCTAAAGAGTTGATCTCAATATGTAACAAATCTAAACTTTAACAGATGTGACAGTGAGAATGGGACCTAATACTCATGACTGTGTCATGACTGTGTCACTAGCCCTAAGCAAAATATAGGAATGGGACACTCATTTCAATGTTTTAACATCAATATTTAAATTCTCATTATACATTATTTAATAATTAATAATTAAAAAGATATATATTTGCATTTTTAAGGGGCACTTGGCTTCTGGGGGCCCAAATCAGTTGTTTACATTTACCTAGTGCTAAGTCCACCAATGACTGTAACATACTTTTTGTGTATTTATAATAAATACACTTGATATTTATCAGCAAAGTTTGAACTGTGACAGCTAGCTATTAGCAGTCAGCTTGTTATTATCATGCTAGCTAACATTTTAAAGATTAGGAATAAAGCTGTCACTACCCCTAGTTAATGTTTTCCCACGTTCCTAGGGTCATTGTTTAAGATGACCACTTCACCATCAGTACAATCAGCCTTAAATCAGTGTGTCACTTGAAGCAGATGTCTTTTTTCTGTTGTGATGCTTTCTTCTACTAGTAAATTGAGATGAGTAATTGAAATTTTACTTAAGTAAAGGATTTTGGTCATTTTACCACCTCTGTTGGTCTATCTCTGCAAAAATGGCCAAACAATTCCATCTTCCAAGGTAACCTACTGACCTGAACAGACTTCATCTTGCTTCCCAGCATCTTCTCAATTTCATCTGAAAACTCCTGGGCCAAATGAATTCCATTTACTTCCTCTATCCAGATAAGGGGCTCCACATCTTTGAGTTTCTGGTGGCAGCAACAAAATTGTTAATCATGACCAGTCATTTTATTAAAAAACAGATTATTTTAGATTCATTGCTGAATGGTTTAAGGAAGGATCTATCTAGGCCTCACAGCTATCATGCCCTCTACAAAATGTATGATTTTTTTAGTAACCCCACAGTTATTAAGGCATTATCTGACAACCCAATTGTGCTTAATACATTGAAGGCCTGGTCTCTTGTGTGCAGGATAGGTTTGACATGTCTTCTGCCTAGATCTATAACAAATCTATAACAACCCAGAGTTTTTGCTTAGTATTTCAGATCCAGGATTTTAAATCTGGCATACTCGTGGGATATGTAGACTTTGGGATCTGTTTAATCAAAATTTACTGATGTCTTTCAAAGACCTGGTTATAAAATATAATATGCCTAGATCTCTTTTTTTTAAAAATAGATTTCTCCAAATTACATAGTATATGTTTAAGCAGTGGAATGTTATATTTTTAAGTACCACTTTTGCCAATAAATTCTTAATGTCGGACATGGAAAAGATTTTGTTAAATCCTCCGCTATATAAGCAGATCACGTGTCTTTAATGCTTTATTTATATGAAGTAGCAGGCATGCAGGACCTTAAAAGGCTATGCGAGAGGGAGCTTTGAATGGAACTGGTGGGGAGTCAGGTGAATAAGAATTACATTTGCAACAGGGCTAGAGCTATTCAGCTCAGGATTGTGCATAGACTGCATATTACACCACTCATTAAAATAAGTTTAACCCAAGTAATTCCTCATTATGCTCTGAATGTCAGGTTGCGGAGGGAGATTACACCCACTGTATACGAGACTGATACATAATTAAAACTTATTGGTCAAATGTCATTTGTGCTATGAGGCGAATATTTGGATTAGAACTAGAGCCTGATCCCTTGTCTTTGAACCCAGTCAGGCAATTGCTGAACAAGTTTGCTAGACATTTTTCTGACATTTTTAGCCATTGCTGCCAGGAAAAATATATTCTTAATCTGGATCAGTGACAAATCCCCAAATCTTCTTTGAAAGATTGGCATAATTCATTTGTCAACTGTGGCTTTTTATCGTATCTGGACTCCTTATCTTGATAATATTGATGACCTTTTAAGTGATATTTTGAGGTATGGGATGTCATAATGTCATATAAGACATAGATGTCTTTTTTCTTTTCTTCATTTATTTCCTGTTCTATTGCTGTACGTGCCAGGTCTTGTTCATTTGGTTCTGTTTGTATTGTAAGTGGTTAAAATAATAAATAAAAATAAATAAAAAATAAAAATAAATTAAATAAAAAATAATAATTTATAAATAAAAACCAGATTATACTAGGAAAACAAAAGCATTGCCTATATATGGTAAAGCGCATATTTATATGTGGTGGTTGAGAAAACCCTTAACATGGTCCAGATATTGAAATTTACTACTATATATTGTTTTGAAAACTACAGGAATTCCTCAACTGAAATATGTTTATCTTTTGTATCTATCACAATCATTAATTACTAGCATTAAAAAAAAATTCCTTAAAAAAAATAAAGCCTGGAATGTAGTATCAGAGATTATTTTTGCTGCTGTTTAAAGTGCATAGGTGCATGGTGGTTTAGCTGTTAGCAAGTTAGCCTCACACTGACAAGGTTGGGGATCGATTCCTGCTACTGCTATTTGTGTGTGGAGTTTGCATGTTCCTGGGTTTCCCAGTTTACTCCAGTTTCCTCCCCAGTCCAAAGACTAGCTGATTAGCTTGTATGTGACTTTTTCAGATAACATTGTCCACAACGCTCTGTGCGAGGGAAAAGCTTTGTGACAGTTTGCTTCACTGAATTCAAGGATGCAATTTAGAGAGGTGTAAATGGAATATGGAAAAATAACTCAAGGGAATGATAAGTTAGATTATATAATATAAATTATATAAGAAATAATGAATGAAAAATAGCTGAAATGCAGAATGAGTTTGTTTACGGTAACAGTGTGTGTTACTAATCAACAATGTTTTTTTCCTTTACATGACATGTTAGTACATCCCAGTACTACTTTTAGAGCATAGTATAAATAGGCGAGTTGAGATGAAGCATCACCGTTGGCTCCTTGAGTGAGGCTCTTGATACTGAAAAAGTGTCTGCTAAAGAGATCAATATTAACGAATCCACTTGACAGTGTGCTTAGAGAATTTAGAGATGAGATCTCAGTGTAATAGGACTCATTTGCTCTCCAGATTAATTATTTAATTATATAATTTGTGGAAGAATTAAAACAATTGACAAACTGAATGTATTCACATGAACCTTTGCTTTTTCATATTTAAAATAATTTTCACGTGCTATCTTAAAATGCAGTATTTTGTAATGTTTTATAATTATCACATTATGGAGAGTTATATAAAAGGACTTTGTTGAAGAAAAATAGAAATAGGGCATCCCTACAAGCTTACATTCAGAAAATCCTCATAAAGAGCACTGAGGGGAAAGTACACCCAGAGTATTAGACAAATCCTGTTAGTGTTCCCACTGTGTGTCAGTCCACAGCTGGATCCCTGAAGAAAATACCTGCACACAGCGCCAGAGCTGAACCACAGCAAACTAGGTTTAGTCTAGAGGGAATTATATTGGGATGTGTTTGAAGTAAAATGCATAACCACTGCCATTTAGCTTGGTTTATCAGGAAGAGTACAGAGTAATACTATGATGGGGTCACAAAACATTCATTAGATCCTGCACTGATTATATTACAGTAAATCTACTAATACATTTGTCAAAGATGAATTCTGTTTTGGTTTATTCCAGTTTCAGAGGAAATGCAGAGTGAAGGGGTATGGAAATATATTAAAATGGCTGTCTGGATGAGAAAGTTGTGACCTGGATATTTGTGGGCTCAGACATTTGTTTAAAACCGAATGAACAGCATTACACATGCTCATCATGATATTATGTATGCATAAAACATGTTCCTGATTACACATAGTGCAATGTAAAAATAGAAAGAAAAAACAAAAACAGAAAGCAGGTCGACTGACCTGCTGAACAAATTTGATGTGTGTGTGTGTGTGTGCATGTGTGAGTGCGCACTCTGTGTTGCACCAGATGTTGCAGCTGAGGTAATGACGTGACCTGAAACCATGATCATGTAAGTAGGTGTCTAGGCCATTTACCTTCTGTAGAAGTGCAGATCCTGAATATTTTACAGCAATTGCATTCAGCTGTTCTGAAAGGCTATCGGCCCATTTTTGAACCCTGAAACAAAAATTTCCTAAATTGATTATTAGAGCTGGTCAATGCGCTTGTTGTAGTGACATTAATTAAAGCATGATTAAACCACATTTATGACCTCATTCATAGATCAAATCATGGATTGCCTTACATTGCCTTATACCACTGCACTGTTAAGTTCTTGTGTCTGATTCGTCAGAAGCTGCTGATTAATTTTCTATAACAGCAGCTGTAAGGCAAACCACAGTTTGCTAATGAGTTTTTGTAAGGAGTCTCCAGTGTCGGTGCTTTGTGGCAATAAATAAGTAAAATTGTTAGTGTTGTCAAACTGTCGTGGTAATATAATAGCACCAAGACACATCAGGAAGTACTGTTATAGGAAAAATAATCGTCTTCAGGGTGGTAACAATAGCTCCCCATCATTGATTAATTTCCTATAACAGCACACCCAAGTGATTTATTTTTTCACTTATACCATAAGGATTTTACAAAATCACTATTTGTGAATGAAATATATGTAGATAATATATATATATTTTCCTAAAGAATGATCACATTTTACAGCAGGGTTTCAAACTATATAATATTTAGGTGTCTCTTCCATGATATGTATTGTTATTTCATTGGTTACAATATATACAACAACAAAACAAATCCACATTAACTAAGTTTGGTAACATGATTACATTTATTGTATAAAAACCATTTAAAAAAACATGTTATTGTTGCTGTTATTTGTCATTTAAGAGGTTAAATCATAACTGCTAAATGCCCTTATTTTGGATTATAAATAACATAAGATCTGGTTGTCCTCATTCCCTTCAGGAAGGTAGATTCGTTCAGCCTATCAATGACCGATATGATAAAACTGATAAAATGCCTAGATTTCTATGCACTGGGGCTAGTTTATTTAGGGCACATTCATAATCACCTCATCATCAGTTATTGAGAAAACACACATCAATTGCAGTAGCCGGTGTCCTAAACATTTGATGGAGGATTGTATTCTCCATCACTGATTTTCACATTTGGAGAGAAACTAGAAGGAATTAAACTAAACAAACATTTTCCAAAATACTACAAATGACATAAAGGGTCAAACATAGAACTTTTTATTCCTGTAATGAGACCCTGTGCTATTAGTGTCAACCTTAATGGTTTCAAAATGCTAAGTTACTGTTATGCTTTCACATTCAGGATCATGACCAGCAGTCATACATACACAAAAAAGAAACGCACACAGTTAGTGTTAGTATTAGTAGGTTAGTATGAAGTTCCTGTTTCCATATGGGAAACCATATGATCACATGTGCCAGCTTGAGTGTCTGGCTGGTTTCCAATAACATATTAACCAGGGCTACATTGAACATGGCACCACAGAGACAACCTGGAGCAGACGATCTAAAGATACTGACATGTACATGCACATCAATTACAAAAAACAGCAACTGTAAAAATGTAGAAATGTGATTCTGATAGTAATGAATTTCTAGCTCACACTATATGAAGAACAAAAGTATTGTCATCCTTTAAGAGCACAAGCACAAAATGATTGTAGTAAAAATAATTTGCACATAATGATTATTTAATATTGTTGTTTTCTGGCCAAATGGTTTGGCCAAAAGGGGAATGCACAGAAGCAAAAGCCACGCATACATGCTGTAAAATACATACAGAGGTGGATCATTGTTGCTGTGGTACTGTTTTCTGGCTTGTGGTTCAGGGGCTTTTATGAAATTAATGATTAATTGTGTTACGTCCCACGATAATTTTTTTCCCCAAAAACCTCACTGTTTTGGCCAATTTTAACAGGATAATAACCAAAAACTCAAATAAGAGCAGAAATGTGTTGTTTTTTTTTTTTTTTTTGCTGTTGATGTTTTTAATGGGCAGTACATGCAATGAAAAAAAAACCCTCAGACATCTTGCAACTGAAAGAATATTGCATGGAAGAGTGGTCAAAAATTCCAGCAAGCCTGGTGGACAATTATGCAAAATGCTTACAAGAAGTTATTTCTGCTAAAGGGGGCAATACTAGCTTCTGAGGCCAAGGGTGAACTTTCTTTCCATAGAAGAATATCACATCTATTGATATTTATGTTGAATAAATGATTGAAAAAGCAAATTTATTTGTGGCTTTGTTCAAGTGTTTCCATGGGGTGTACTATTTTTTTCACATGACTGTATCTAAAAAAAAAAAAAACAACTCAAAGACCACTCATTGCATTATATGAAAAATTTTTTTGCTTGTATTATTGAAGGGTGCCAAAACTTCTAGAGCTGTCTTTATGTGCAAAGTGTAACAACTAATATGAAACACCGTTTATTGATTTTGCACCACAGGAGCACTTTAAACCACGTAACATTTGTCTGCTAGTGTGAATAGTTTTTCCCACCAGTCCATGATGTGAAGGTCTCAGGAGAAATGGATTTTTTACAGAAGCCTTTTATCGATTAGATGTTTACTAAAAAATAACCACACAACTGTCTGAATCACTTCCCCTCTGCCATTTAGACTTGAATGCTTGAGAGTATCAAACTTAAGGAGTTACACAGCACATTAAACCCTCAGATAATCCCAGATGATGCTAAATTGACTGATCTCAGGGATTGTTTTTGCGTTAGTTGCTGGAAGAGTTTCAGTTGAAAATGTTTTAGGCTTTATAGACTATATGCAGTGGAGTGCAATAATTTTCATGCTCCTTAAGACAAACTTTATAAAAGAAATCTATATCATTTATTCTAAAACAAAACAAATAACAAAAACAAACAAATACGATATGTTAAAATGCCCATTTATTTGAAATAAAACGTTTCAATCAAGAAAAAAAAAGTTTTAAAACCACTTCCAACCTTTGGATCCTCTAAACAGCTCTCGGGTGGTATCACCACACCCTCCTTGCAGGCATCTCAGTTTAAATTCTTACAGATATTTGCCAGATGTCATTCACTGCATTCATCAAATTAGTCTGAGAGTGTATAATCATCAAATCTTTAACAATATTTTTTAGAGCAATCGTGCATTATATTTTGGACTACTGTCTTGATTGTGAATAGACCTACATTTCTTACATTCCTTTACTTTCCTTTTTATAAACCTAATAATTCTGGGTAATCAGCCAACGTGTTAAATGTGTGACTGAGAATATTCTGCAGGACACTAGCTCTGCTAGTACAGCTCGTCTGTAGTACTAAAAAGTCATGCTAGGTGTCTGGGTGCCTAACTGGCATTTCTTTCCATTTGCAGCAATAAAGTGGAACCTCACATTTCACACTTCGGGAGAGTTTTTCACAGGGTGCAATGTTTTGGATGTTTTGGATATTATTATCACTTTACATAACCATTACAACTGTCACTATTGCTCATTTATCTCTGCATAGTAATAATAATAAGCGAATAAATGTAACCTTGACTTTATAAGTACTGTTTATCTTACGTTTCAGGTGGAATCTTCATCTGTGCGTCGGTCAGGAGGTACAAGCAGCCTGAGTAAAGCAGGAAGACTGTAACCCATGAAGGCTGTGTTCTGTTGCCCATAATCCCAGTAAAGCAAGTCTGTGGCCACTGATTCACTGACAGGAAGTGTCCGTCCACTGGAACTTACAGCTTCAATTTACTTCAACTTTACCAACACCTTAGTCTGAACCTCATCCCAAAGTTCACATCTATTCATGTTGACTTGAGCAAGATTGTCCCTGTCAGAGCTTCAGAACACACACACTATGCTTCTTGTTTAAAAATAAATGCCCACTGTTCATGGACAGGTGCTTGTTGGCTCCAAATCTTCTGCTTGATAAAATCCTGTTGAGCATTCTTCATTTTGAGGGGGAAAAAAAATAGAGTTAAATGTAGCAAAAATGTTGATATACCACTTGAAAATAAATCCCTCTTCTTTGAAATGAAATGAAATACTTTGCCTTTCAGATAATTATATCCTCATGAATGGACAAAGAATCTGAGAATCTGATCATTAATGCATACAATATTGCAAAAGTGCCATTGAAGGGTTCGGACAGGGAGTCCTAGAATCAACAGACTCAATCCGCCGCTCTGCACGTAATCCACTTGGATTACACTCTCATCACACGGCGAGTTCACAGGCTAGGAGGAGCGGAAGTGGAAAACAGAAGGGAGGGGGGGATGCGAAGGGCGAGGAAGAGGATTGGGCGAGTTAGTGTGTTGTTGGTCCTAAGAGGATTACAGTGATTTCTGGAGGCAGGATCTCCTCCACCCAATCAGAGCAAGCAAACAGCAGGGCTACAAAGGTGAGTTTTGTTGAGGGATAAGGACATCTAGTGGGTACCTGAACACTAACAATAATAAACAGTGATATGCCACATGCAACACTCTGCTGAGCAGCTGAGGCGAGTATTTTCAGGTGGTTTGTGGACGGATGGGTAAAATATCAAATGCAGTATGGTAATTGCAGGGGACAATCTTTTCATGAATTATAAGGAATCTTATGACATATGATTGCATATTTGTTAACTATGCTGACAAAAGGAAAATAGCCTCAAGGCTCTGCCAACCTTGAGTCCTTGGTGCACTAATATCAAAGTATATACATTTTAGTATGAAGGACTGATTAAATAATAGGCTAAACACACACTGTCCCATCTGTTCTATTATCTGATGGTCATAAACATTTTGGATCAGTTTGTATTGTGTATACAGTCAAAATACATTTATCTAGTGCCTGAAATCTTATGCAGTCTCTATTGAACTCTTATCTAGGACCCCATAAATGCAGTGTACATTATGACTCTGTTTATAGAAAGCAAATAAAAGTAGAAATTGAGACAGTGGGAGGAGAGTGGGGAAGCTGTGGCTCAGATGGTAGAGCCACTAATTGTAGGGTTGGAGGTTTGATTCCCAGCCCACATGACTCCACATGCTGAAGTGTCCTTGGGCAAGACACTGAACCCCAAGTTGCTCCGGATGGCAAGCTAGCACCTTGCATGACATCTCTGTACCATGTGTGTGTGTTTGAGAGAGAGAGAGAGAATGAGAAACAGTGTAAAGTGCTTTGTAGAATTACTAAGGTTAAAAAAGCGCTATATAAGTGCAGACCATTTACCATATACTTTATGTACAGCAATGATAAAGACACAGTTGCTGTTTAAACAGAATGAATAGTAAATGCATCATGGTTGGTTTTGTTTTGTTTGATACATCTGTATCCATTGCATCTGTAGTGTACAGTATTTCACAAAAGTGAGTATACCCCTCACATTTTTGTTGATTATATCTTTTCATGTGACAACACTGAAGAAATGACACTTTCCTACAATGTAAAGTAGTGAGTGTACAGCTTGTGTAACAGTG
>JAOUWY010000054.1:12397961-12415785 GCA_025728095.1 Prietella phreatophila | reverse complement strand
ACACACACACACACACACACACACACACACACACACACACACACACACACACACACACACACACACACAGTGGCATGCAAAAGTTTTAGCGCTCTGCTCAAAATGTCTGTAACTGTGAATAGCTAAGCAAGTAAAAGATGACAAGATTTCCAAACAGCATGAAGTTAAAACAAATTTCTTTAATATTTTAAGTAAGATTTATTTTTTTCCCCCTTCTTTTACCGTTTCAAAATAACAAATAAAAGAAAAGGACCTGAAACAAAAGTTTGGGCACTCTGCATGGTCAATACTTAGTAACACCTCCTTTGGCAAGTTTCACAGCTTGAAAATGCCTTTTGTAGCCAGCTAAGGGTCTTTCAGTGCTTGTTTGGGGGATTTTAACCCATTCTGCCTTGCAAAATGCTTCTAGTTCAGTGAGATTCTTGGGCCATCTTGCATGCACTGCACTTTTGAGGTCTATCCACAGATTTTCAATGATGTTTATGTAGGGGGACTGTGAGGACCATGCCAAAACCTTCAGCTTGCATCTCTTGAGGTAGTCCATTTTGGATTTTGAGGTGTGTTTAGGATCATTATCCTGTTGTAGAAACCATCCTCTTTTCACCTTTATCCGTATAATTTTTGATGTTCTTATAGCCTTCTCCTGCTTTGTGGACATCAATTATTTTAATTTTCAGAGTGCTAGGCAGTTGCTTAGAGGAGCCCATGGCTGCTGATTGTTGGGACAAGGTTTGACGGGTCAGCATGCTTTGAAATTTGCTTCTGACATTTCCTAATGATGATTGTGAACAAGCCATATTAAGGTCTTACAAGCTAATTAAGGTCTGAGACATTGGTAAAAGTTATAAAGTGATGTTAATGCATACCCTCTGTAGAAGGCAACAAATTACCAGTAGAGACCCACAGGGATCATAGCAATTTCCATTAAAAACCAATACAATTCCCATTATAACCTTTAAAACCATTACAAATTATATTGTTTGTTTCAGCAGTGCAGAAAGGGTTCCAAGAAAAAACTTTATTTGAAAATTCTCTTATTGATTTAACAAACCATTAAATTCTTGAAGAACCATTTTCTAGAGAGTGACATTTAAACAATTAACATTATACTTCAGTTGTTTAGAAAATGTGTAATTTTAAAAAGACAGATTTTAAACCATGGACAAATCTTTCAGGCCAGAAAAATGACATAGTTATAGTCAGAGTCCAGTGTAACTGTTGATGTGTAGTATTTCCCATTTCATCAGAATCACTGTTGACACTATTAGTTAATGATTTAAAATCTGTCATGTTAATCATTAACCATCAAATAACCGTAAATAAATAAGCTTGTTTTTTTTCTTCTTTGAAGCTAAGTGCTGTGAAAATCTGATGGCAATAGCCAAAGAGGCTCGAAAAGGCACACTGAGCTCCATGCATCCCTCCTTTAATCTGCTGAAGTTAACCAGACAGCTTCTGGTCCGAGAGCTGCCTGATAATGCTCACCTTCTTGCCAGTGGGAAACTGTGTGTGTCACTAACACGTCTTTCAGATGGGAAGAATGTGCTGGTGTCTGAGTTCAACAGCAAGGATGATCTCATCCAGGTGAACTTAACTGCCATCTAAAATATGGAGAAAGGGTGAATTTGTTACTAGTGGGAGCATTCAATCAAAATGCCACAGTGCACTGTTAAAGTGATAGTTCACCCAGAAATGTTGTCATCAATTACTCACCCTCATGTTGTTATAAACCCATAAGACTTTTAATTCATCCGAAACTCAAATGAAGACATTTTTAATTAATCCTGGGAGATTTCTGTCCCTCCATTCGCAGTCTATGTAACTGAAACTCTTAAGCTCCAAAAAGTTCATAAAGGCATCATAAAAGTAATCCATTTGACTCCAGTTGTTTAATCCCAATTTTATTAAGCAATACGAATGATTTGTGTGCACAAAAAAAATGTGAAAAGTGGGTCCGGTTGTATTATGAAAAAATGTCTTCATTTGTGTTCCGAAGATGAACAAAAGTCTTAAGGGTTTGGAACGACATGAGGTTGAGTAATTGATGACTGGATTTTCATTTTTAAGTGAACTATCCCTTTAAGCTTTAATCTTCTTTTTTTTATTTTGTTTTGTCCAGGCTTTATTTTGTAGCTGTTTTTTCCCCTTGTACTGTGGAGTGGTGCCACCTAGTTATCATGGCACTGTAAGTACTAAAGAAATAACAAATTACACCAGTCTAATTAATTACTCTAGCTGTATACTATAATTTCTATTATTATATTTACAGTGTAATAAACTCTAATCAACATGTTCACATGCCAGACTGAAATACCTTCTAGTCAGTGATACATGCTGTCTCTTTTCAGCGCTATATAGATGGTGCTTTGAGCGATAGTGCTCCATATTCCAGTCTGAAGAATACCATCACTGTCTCACCCTTCTCTGGTGAAAGTGACATCTGTCCATATGACAACCCAGTCTACTGTCAAGAAGTGAGACACTGCAATATGAGCCTTAATGTCAACTTGGCTAATGTGCACCGTGTTATCCAAGCATTTTTCCCACCAGAACCTGAGGTGACTTACAAACATGTTCAAATTGATTCAAGTTTATTCACATTTTTGGTGTAAAAAGTCCTTTAAATTAAAATAACCCTCCCTGTACGACTTGCATATTAATCTTTATAATTAGTGTGATCTTCAGTGGCATTGACATGTTACTCTGTTTTCACATTTTGGTTAATGGTTTCCTGCCCACAATGCTGGTAGACTACTTGCTGATACTGATGCCAGTGGAAATTAGCTCTTGATTTATCTCTACTGAAAGAGAACAATGCAGCAGTGCTTTAGTCCTTTCAAATTTCCAACTGTCTTACCTCATCATGTGCACTTTGCTCACATATCAGGTTCCAATAAAACCACCATCAGCACCATCACACTTATTATCTCATAGATGGCTAAGTAGCTGTGTATAGTCTCTTAACTATGTTGTAACTCATGTTGGAGATCGTTGACATTTTTCCTCCTGTTAAAAACCACTGTAACTGCGCTAGCAGCACAGCAGACAACCAACAAATTAGCACCAAGAACACTAAGCACATCACAAATATTTCAATATGAACACATTTAATATGTCTCCTTTAAGTTCTGTGTACGTTTTGAGTGACTGTTTTTTTCTGTTCTCAGGTTATGGCAGAGATTTGTCACAACGGATACAAAGATGCGCTCATGTTTCTGAAGGAAAATGGTGGGAAAGATTTCACATAAAGCCAAAATGCTAGATATTCTTACATATACAGTACAATAGATCTTTATTCTGTGGGTTTTGTGCTTAGTGGAACATAATCTGTCTGATTTCAGATCTCATAGAAAATGACTCATTTATGACTGAACTTATAATAAATCACGGACAGGATAACTGTCCCTGGTTCAATACACACAACTACACATGGCAAGATGGTCACAGAGAACCCAGACGATCTGGATCAGTGCATGGACAGAGCTGTGTGCTGGATGAACAGGAGATTAATCTGCTGCCTGTGTCCATCCAAAAAGGTATGACAGTATCCCAGAGCTGTTTACTGACAAGAATATGAAATCGTCTATATAGACAAAAATATGGCTTGTGTCTGTCACTCAGTCTTATGTGAAGCTAGTATGAAGAAACATAGATGGATGAGTGAACTGTTTGCAGTGAAGTTGGTCACATCCATACTGATGGTGTGTATTTTGCCTGTAGAGGTTGTCTACTCCATGCTGCTAAGGTAAAGTGACCAATTTACCAATACATGTACAATTATGTAAACCACAGCACAGGTGAATTCTCAATTCTGATTTGTTAGATGTTGAGTCATTTTCTATAACAGCAGCTCTGACAGTATCACAGGTTTATAGAACTTGTTTAATGTACTTGCTCTTTTACAGTATCATTTCCATTATAACAACTTACACAGAGACTTGAATGGCTGAGACTCCACATAAACAGATTTCCATTTCCATTTATGACATTTGGCAGACAGCCTTATCCAGAGCGACTTACATTTATCTCACTTATACAACTGCTCAAGAGCCCACCAGTGTCAGCTTGGCAGTGCTGGGATTTGAACTCGCATCCTTCCGATCAGTAGTCTTTAATCACTGAGCTACCACAGCCCATTTTCTATGCATCAATCCATTTTCTGTATGGCTTATCCTACACAGGTTCATGGGGGAACCTGGAACCTATCCCAGGAGACTCAGGGCACAGGGTGGGGGTCACTCTGGATGGTTTGTCTATCCATCACGGGACACATGGAAGAGGGCAGAGGGCAGAGCGCAGAGTGCAGAGGCGTTATTCAAACCCCAGCCCTGGAGGTGCAAGTCAAACATGCTAATGACTAAGCCACCATGCCCCCCCCAACAGATTTTTAACAGTGTAATTGTTGATATCAAGTTTTCTGGTATCGTGTGTATTTAGCATCTTAGAAAGAGTCTCCACTTACAGTCTCACCAACAGTCCGAGGTAATCTTCAGGTCAGTGTTTTTTGCACCTCATGGTTTCTCAGTAACATGGCAAGCTCCTTTTTTTCTATTAATATCTTCAAGAGGGGAAAAAAGAGCCTGGTGTTGCTTTAACGCAAGTGATAACAAGAACTAACTTGTTTCCTGGACGTTCCACAATTTTCAATGCAGCTTTAAATTGATTCAATATATGTGTTGTTCTTTAATAAATAAAACTTGTTGGCAAAGAGGAATAAAACAACTGTAAGATGTGCTGTTATAGAAAAATAATCATCTATTAAATAAAGACAAGTGGAGCTAATCATCTGTATATAAATGATTAATGGATGTGTTGTTGAATGCTAACTGTACTATAACAATAATGATCAGATCTGCTGGCTGGGTTTTGGAGATGGTGTCTGATCTTTTGTGGCTGTGGGAGTTCACCTCGCAGATGAAAGCACTGGTGTGGATGAAGCTGCCCTGTAAAAGGTTTTCACACGGCACATTCCACAAGCAAATAAGAAATTGTACAGGTGTAGAAAAGTAAAATGATATGCATTTGTCAAACGTCTGTAAAATGGCTGCTCTGGATTAATTGTGCTTTTTCCTTTTTTTTTTTTTTTTTTAGAATGCCACCACTGAGGATTTCAACTCCACATCCTTAGTCTATCTAACCAGGTCATGGACATTCCAGTCTCATCAATGTCCACATCTGTTCCTGCTCAGGCTCATTTTGTAACTTTTCGTTCACATTTTTTGGATCATGTGTGACAATGCAAATGTACTAGAAAGGGAACAACAACAAAAAAAGAAACATTTACAAATGTACACCCAGATTTTTGTTACTGGAGAGTTTTTTTTCCATAGTAAGGTAATTGTAATGACAAATAAAGAAATAATTGTTCTACAGAACATTACACTTGAATAAGTTACACACGCTACTCCTGAAATACCAGTGATCCTGACCCCTTCTGCTCTCCGGATCTACCTGATCCACTCTGATGAACTACTTCTGTTTGAATTCTTATCACTTGGAAATCACTCACTGTTGCTGATGATGGCCCCACATAGACATCCTAAAGATACAGGTGCATCTGAAAGTGGAACTTTTATATATTCTGTATTCATTACACATAAAGTGAAATATTTCAAGCCTTTTTTGTTGTTGTTTTAATCTTGATGATAACAGGTAAGAGCTCATGGAAATCAAAAATCCAGTATCTCAAAATGTTAGAATAATATTGAATTGAATTTAAATTTAATCGAGGGAAAATGTAATGTTTACCATAAGAGTAACAAAATAGCACCAAGAGTGTTTTATATAAACAGTGAAGGAGGTGTGGCCGTCTTTGATGCTTGAATTTGTCATTTCATGTCAGAGAAGACAACTACTCCACAAATACCAATAATTCTGATTTTCATCGTACTTGTGTGCATGTGTTGATGAACGCCAATCACCCGGAAATGACCTGAAAATGACCACAGCGCAGCGAGATTTGCATTTGGTGATGCCCGCAAAACTCCATAAAAGGCAGAGCTGAAATGATGAGTAAATGCTAAAACAGACTTTCTCATACTCCACAATGCAACAATAGCCAGTAGGAGGTACTGTTGCACAGACTCAACAGTTAATTGTCCTTCCACTATTCCTTCCACTCCTTCCAGGAGATTAGCTAGTTAAACTAAAGAAAACAAATAAAGCTGCTAGCAGTGATGAACAGGCCCTCACAACAGAGTTTATGTTTGGGCTGCTCTGCCAAGGGAAATGTCATTCCTTTGTTTTAAACACTTTTTAGCACTTGTATGTTGTTAGGAGTGTATCGCAATGTAAAACATGCAATTTCCTGTTGCAAGTAGGTGGCGCTATGACTATAATTGATTGTTGGCATGTCGATTAGTGATGGGAAATTCGGATCATTTTACTGACTCAGATCTTTGAATCTCATTCAGCAAAATGAACAAATATGTTTTCAAGTCATTTCGTTCATTTCAGCAGAATATAATTAAAATGTTACATGTTAAATTCCCCCAACACATCCAGTACTTAATAAACTATAAAATAAACTATAGGATAACACAACTAAAGCCGTATTATGAGAAAGAGAAATGATTAATTGTTTAGCTGGGTCTTCAGACTATGCAGTCTGTTAGTTCACCTACCGATCCGAGTCCTTCTTTCTTTTGTCACGTAACATTTTTCACGTCTGTTCCCCAGAAACAGAAATGATTAGTTCACCTCTCCAGTCTTCGGGTTCGAGTCATTCGTTCGTCCCGTTTCCGCTACTGCATGGTGCATTGCCTATGCGGCGTTTACCGGAAAAACGAACGACTCGGACCCGAAGATTTGAGAGGTGAACTAATCATTTCTGTTTCTGGTACAGAACCTATGGGTATGTTGCAGCACATGCGTGGTCAAAAATGAACGAATCACTCTCTGAGACAACAGTTTGTTCCTGAGTAATCTTAAAAATTTATTTAAAATGAACAAACCGTTCATGAATGACATATCACGAATGATTCGTATCAAAAGTGAAGTTTTGGGAAGATCGGTCATTGTATGCTTGAGTTGTAACAACTTCCTGTTTAATAGCAGTAATAGCACGTTTTAGCACTTAGCTAAGTGTTTCTAGCATGGTGGTAGCATGTTTGGAATTTGCTGGCATATTTTAACATGTTCGTAGGAGTGTATCACCGTGTAAAACATGCCCTGTTGCCAGTAGGTGGCGCTACGACTATAACTGAATATTGACATGTAGATGTCTTCAGGCCAGGATTCATGAGTTAGGTATAAAGAGTTAGGTATGAACGGAGGCAGGAGCCAGTTCCAAATGGGAGGGTCAGATCCAAATAGGTGGGACTTTATACTTGCCATCACTTCTGGATTTTCGCCTAAATTCCGAGAATGTTTCACTGCAGCCCGGAGACCTCCAGGTGGGAGGTACTTACGCCGCAAGTGGGCGGAATTTAGGCAGAAATCCAGAAGTGATTGCAAGTATGCGGAAACCGCACTCGCACCGAGTGTGATAAATGACAAAAACACAGACTTAAAACTAAATATCAACACTTTTTCTTGTAGATTAAATTTAATTTCTTACAGCTTTGTCGTCGTTACATGTCCAATGGGCGCCTTGTCTGTGTGTGTGTGTGTGTGTGTGTGTAGGTAGTGTCCTGCAGCACCCAAAAACAAACAAACAAACACCAACATACAAACCGCACTTCACCCCAATACACTAAAGTGAACCCCTGATTAATAGGGGTCAGAAATAATGACAGTACTTGCAAAACCTTTTAACAGTGACTATTCAATTGCCCATGGCGGGTTTATATGTTTGTAGAAGACCTATTGAGGGGAGTTTACAGTTAACAAGTGTCCTTCATTAAAAGGTCATCTCAGAGTTTTTCCTCGCCACCATTACCTCTGGCTTTTTATCATTATTTCCTGAATTGATAAATTTCTGTAAAGTTGTTTTGTGACCATATCTGTCGTTAAAAGCACTATACAAATAAACATTGAATTGAATTTGAATGCAATAAAATTTTAATAGAGGGAAAATGTAATCATGTTCACCATAAGAGTAACAAAATAGCACCAAGAGTGTTTTATATAAACAGTAAAACCACAGTAAATCAAAGCTTTAAAATTCACACAGTACCATGCGTCATAAAAATGGTGTTTACAGTACTTGAGAAGGCGGTGTGACCGTCTTTGACACTTGAATTGTCATTTCTGTCAGAGGAGACAACTACTCCACAAATACCAATAAATACCACCAGTAGTCACATGATTGTATCAGTATAATCCGTTAGAAACACACGTCGAGGGATTATGGTGGTGTCTTTGCTTTGATTAAAAATATTTTAATTTCACCTATGCTACTTGCCCTATTACACTTCTCTGTTTATATAAAGGGGAAGATTCGTAATCCTTACTGTTTCCATGCTGACCTACAATATGTAAATGGATCCAGGCAGAGAAAATGTTGTTTATCCAAATCAAACTACATCCTGTCCGGTCATAAAATCAAGTATCAGTCCCTGATATCACATGAGACAAACAACTGCATCAGTGCTTATACACTAAGCAAAAGCAAAAATGTTTCGGACACAGAATATAATTATTTAAAAAACAAAACAAAAAAAAAAAAAACCAACGAACAAGCTCAGTTCCATAGATATACTACTTCCTAAAATGTCTACTTCAAATTCATGGCAAAAAAATGTTTCTAAAAGAATTCGAATGAATCTCTTCTTAGATGAAGTGTTTCATGATAAGAGTCTTCAGTTGAAGAACTGAGGTACGGGTTATAGTTATTGAGAGCAGCAGGTGACTTGTGCGAGTCGCTGAAGTAGCCATTTCTGCTTTGAATCATACTCATCATCCTGTTCTGCTGAGTGGCATATGCACACAGCAACCATAATGGTCTTATTACCTAATGTAACAAACAAATCAGCAAGCAGAAAAGTCAGTGCACGTATTGAGATTGCTCCTGAACTGGGAGAAGCTGGTGAGAGGCACTGCAGGAGAGCTGTGGATGAACACAGGAGGAGAGTTCCTTTACTGAGATGACTGTCCCACTCATACGGCCTCCGCCTGTGCTTGTGACGAGCTGCCAATCTTGGGAATCTGATCAGCGAAGGACTTGGTCATCCACTGGCCATCTGGAAGCTGGCTCACTGCATCTGGACTCCTAGGATCCTTCTCTGCTGCTTCTAGAAGTGTAGACAGAAATCAATAATGAGCCGTACACTGCTACGTCTTTTGGCATTCCAGAATTATCAACGTTGCTAACAAGAAAATCAGTGCAGGCAGAGAGAGAAAAAAATAAAACAGAATTTTACCACAAATAACCCAGAGTGGACAGGTTCCATGCTAACAGCATAAATGATCAAGTGTGTATTGGTTGAACTCATATTTATTCATTATATGCTTTATCCTGGTTGGTGTGATAGGTGACCCAGAGCCTTTACTGAACAATGGGTGTGAGGCATGAAAAATAAGCTGAATATGGTGCCAATCCAACACACACACACACACACACACAAACACACACACAAACACACACACAAACACACACACAAACACACACACAAACACACACACAAACACACACACACACACACACACACACACACACACACACACTTATTAACCATTTTAGACAGTGGGAGGAAACTGGAGAATCCCGTGGTAACCCAAAGGAACAGTGGGAGAACATGAGAAACTCATTTCTCATTTGTGCATCCTCATTTCCTTAGCTTGCATCTTAGCTCCACACCCTTGGGATGTGAGAGAAGGATGCAAGGATGAGATGTGAGGACAGAGGGATCGAAGCAAGTCAAATGGAATATCCTCGCTCTCTCAAGCATCACTTCAAAGCCACGTCAATTAGTGAAGACTGTGCTCAGCTGGATGACCTCATCGCACTTCAGGAATCTGACGTTCAAACACATCATCAAAGGACTTTTTGTTTGAGATTGTGGCAGATGTAAAGGAGGAGGAGAATTTAAACATGCTTCAGGTTTTTCGACAAGAAACATTTCCACACAGGATACACCCGTGTATCCTTGCTGCTCTGGAAGCACCCTCAATCCTCGCTCCTTGCGGTGCAATTAGAGAATTGATAGGTCCTTCAAGATGGTGGAGCGAGGAAACGATTTGAGTATTGAGAAGCACTGAGTAACTAATTGAACTGAGGAAGCTTGTCATGCTACCTGCTACAGCCCCATGCCACCCTATAAACCAATAAATATCTATCCATTCCATACTTACATACTCCCCTACTATACAGGGTCACAGGGAGCCTGAAGCCTATCGAAGGGCACTCTGAGAACAAGGCGCGACACACCCTGGATGGGGTGCCAACCCATAGCAGCAAGCAATCGCACACATTCACCCACTACAGACAATTTGGAAAAGAAATCAGCCTACAATGCATGTCTTTGGACTGGGAGAGGAAACCAGAGTACTTGGAGCAACCCCTCAAGCACGGGGAGAACATGCAAGCTCCGCGTACACAGGGCGGACGCAGAATTTGAATTTTTTTTTTTTAAAGAAAATTAGTAAGCAACAGTAAGACAGAAAAAACAGCAAAAAAAAAAAAAACATAGTTTTCAGGTGTTTCCCATATCGCAATGCAATATGGGATGTTAAAATGATAAATGCTATGCTTAAACCTTACATGTTGCCACCACTGTGAGTCATTTACCACCACTCTAGTAACAAAGATTTTGCCATTCCTTGAAGGCAGTGATTCAGTAGATTCATTATGAATAGTCCATCCATCTTCATTTAGCAGAAATAGTTATTAACCTGCTTCTCCGGAAGTGAAGGCACAGTGGCCATTGCCTTCCTCATTTCCAGGTTCTCCATACGCCCCTCCATATGCCGCCTCATAGCCAGGATCATACTGCTCCTCCTTAATGGCCATTCTCTTAGCATCCTCTGCGAAAGCACAAAAAACAGGGTTTATATAACATTGTGGAGAACATTAGATAATGTAATCTATCACATGCTTTATATTTATACAACATATTTTGGAAGACATGCACTAAGATTCCAGTGTCAAGAACCTTTAAAACCTGTGTCCTTACCTTTAGCCAAGCCAAGATCAAAGGTGTAATTGATTTCCTCTACTTCCCTGGGTTTGGCCACTCCCTTCAGTTCATCTCGGAGTTCTCTGAGCTTGATGTAGAAGTGCACTTTGTCCTGAGCTCGAGGAAACTGAGCACAGCGAGCACTTGAGGAGGGCATCAGATACAGCGCCTAAAGACCCAGAGAGGCGTATAGCTGTTACTCTTACACTGATGAACTTAAGCATATGAAAATTAATTTGATTACATTTCTAGGTTAGAGATGGCTACCAGTGTCCTACCGTCTCAGAGTCAGGAATCCTGTGTGGCTGCAAGCCAAATTCCAGAGTTTTGGGCTTTTTCCCAAATATCTCTCTACAGAACATTTCATATATACCTTCAGCAAAAAGACGTTCATGTTAGAAATGACATTGCTCCATGTGACATATACTTGTCAAGCAATACATACAGTCCTTACATACTTACATTTCCCATTGAAAACTGCTATGAGAGGTTTGAACCTTTTAATCTTCTCCACTAAAATTTTGCCACCTTCTCGAAGCTCTTTACTGCATCAGAAAGGAAAACCGAAGTTGAAAACGGACTATAATAAACCAGATTTTTAAAAAATTTAATAAAATTAATGAATCTGTTTACAAAGTAATTTGATAACAAGCAATAGTTTCAACATGTTTACATGCACTCGAGTGCATGGAAAATTCCAGGTCTATGGTCCATTGGAATATGTCCATGATCCCTCAGAAGACCAAGCAAAAATTTGTACTTTCAACCATGTTAACGAAATCGGTTGGCAATATTTCAGAAATACAATGCCAATTCCGAAAAAGTTTGGACAGAATGGAAAATGCTAACCAAAACAAAGAGGAGTGATTTGTAAAGGTACTTTGACTTGTATTTAAACAAAAAACATAAGACAAGGTATTTGATGTTTTACAACTGTTAATCAGTTAATCAACAGTTAATCAACTGCATAGTTTTTCGAACATAAACAATTATTTTGAAATTGATGCATGCAACACGTTCCAAAAAAGTTGGGACGGGGGAATTTAGGATCAATGGCGATGTGACATAGTGAAATAAGAAGGTGATGTGAAACAGGTGAGGCAATCGTCTAATCAAAGTATATAAGAAGCCTCCAAAAAAAAGGCCTAATACTTCAAGAGCAATGATGGGTTGAGGCTCGCCAATCTGCCATCAGATGTGTCAGCGAATAATCCAACATTTGGAGAACAACAATCCCCAAAGACATATCGGTAGGATTTGGGGAATTTTACCTTCTACAGTGCACAAAATAATAAAAAGATTCAAGGAATCCAATCAAATCTTGGTGCCTAAAGACCAAAAACCACTTCTGAATGCACATGACCTCTGATCCCTCAGACGTCACAGTTTTAAAAACAGTCATGTGTCTGGAATGGATATCCTGACATGAGCGCCGCTGATTTCTCTGGACTCTGTCTCATCTGAGATGGACAGTAGGCCAGTGGAATCGTGTTTTGTGGTCCGACGAGTCAACATTTAAAATAGTTTTTAGATAAAACAGCCGCCGTGTTCTCCGGGCCAAAGAGGAAAGGGACCATCCAAACTGTTATTAGCATCAGGTCCAAAAGCCAGCGTCTGTCATGGTATGGGGGTGTGTAAGTGCCCATAGCATGGGTAACCTGCACATCTGTGAGGGCACCATTATTGCAGAAAGACATGTACACATTTTGGAGGAACATATGCTGCCATCCAGAGCACTACAACGCCAAACCATATTCTGCCCGGATTACAAGCACATGGTTGCGTAAGCAGAGTGCGGGTGCTAGAATGGCCTGCCTGCAGTCCTGACCCGTCTCCGTTTGAGAATGTGTGATGCATTATGAAGCGCAATATAAGGCAGCATAGGCCCTGTGCAATTGTGCAGTTGAAGAAATGCATAATGGATGAATGGGGGAAAATTCCACTTGCTAAACTTAACCAACTGGTGTCTTCAGTGCCAAAACGCTTAAGTGTTATTAAAAGAAAAGGTGACGTTACACAGTTGTAAACAGTCGACTGTCCCAACATTTTTGGAGTATGTTGTAGTCATGAGATTTGAAATGAGTGAATAGTTTTCAAAAATAAATGAACTTCACAAAGTAAAACATCAAATAGTGTGTTAATAATGTTTTCAATATAACACATGGTGAATTTAATTTTTAATTGAATTCCTTTTTTTTTTTTTTACACATTTTCCATACGGTCCCAACTTTTTCAGAAGTGGGGTTGTAGATGATATCACTAATCTCAAGCATTTGTACAATACACAATATAAAACAATACAGAATTTTGCTCAGAAACTGCCAGCAACACAATTTATATAAATAATATAAAAAATTATACATAATAATACAATTGTTTATAGGCAATAATTTTCTTTTTAAACATAAATACATGAAAATGTTTTAAGAAACATTTAAAAAAAAATTTAACACCTGAAAAGGAGAACTTTCACATATTACGAATTAAAAATTATCCATAAATATTTTGCATCACATGATGTTTCCAATCAGTTATTGTTAATTATTATTTTTAATAAAAAGATACCACGAGCTCAGAAAGTGTATCGTATCATAATTGATCAAGATATAGATATTATATCGTCATATCACACAGTCCTATTTAACAGTCCCCATCATATCATCTAATATTTGTTTTTATGTCAAAATGTATTCCTCTTTATGCCATTTTATTTGAAATTAGTAATCCAATAAGCTTCTATTGTTTCTGACGGATACAGCAAACAATGATGTTCTTTTATTTATATACAGAAACATGTAATCTATACATTTGCTTGAATGTATTTGTCCTTAGTCATGCTTGCTCTTAAATTATATAGGGGAAAAATGTATTCATTTTGGAATGAGGCTTTTAAAACCTTTTCTTAGACCAAGCAAGGTCCCTCCTCTACTACTAACAAAGACCCGATCTAGCAGGATACACCTGTGCAGATGGAGTGAACAATGGGTATCAAATTAAGCGTATAGCTACATGGATTAACCCAGCTGAAAATGTTGGATAATGATTGTGTTAATCGTGTACAATCACACTCAAGCAGCAGTCATACCTTGAGAGATCTTTGCTTCCCGGTGTTGCTCTTGCCACCATGTTAGTGAAGCCAATGCCGTATTTCTCAGGGAGAGTCTCATCATGCATGTGGTTCAGCAGCTGTTCAGTAAATCCAGACAGGAAAAGGCACTTCCCTTGAGGAAAGCAGAAGAGCATATCAACAAGATGATGAATGAGCAATGAACATCAACAACATAATAACATACAAACATAAATAAATATCTATTGGGTAAAATAATGAATGATTTTAATATTAATTAATAGTGCATGAAACTTACAAAAGTGGTTCCCAGGTCCAGGGAACCATCTTCCAATGTAGGCAGCCATCAGACCTGGATTGATTCCAATCTTTAAGGAGAAAAAAACAAAACAAAAAGATCAGACAAAACCACCCAACTACACTGAATGCACTGTTAAAGCTTGGTTTAATTCCAACCAATTTCACTACATTTAGGTTTCACACATTTACTTACAATTACATAGTCCAGGTTGTATGTAAGGATGTCTGGCAGGGTCTTTTTCATGACCTCCTCCTCGGACATGCCCTTGAAGCGATCGATTTTCCTTTTAACTTTCTTAAAGGTCTCGTCAATCTTCTCCTGTTTTCCTTCAGCTGGTTGTCCCTCTTTAACTGCCTTGGCCTTCTTAGGCTTGGGGCCTGGTTTAGCTTTGGGCTCTTTGCTTGCCGGTCTGCCCCTCTTCCCTTTGGTGGGAGCTTCATGTTCAAACAAGGAAATTCTCTCAAAACAAACAGTGTACATAGTTGACCTACCAACACCCAGAAGTTGATTATTTTCCAATAATAGCATTCTTTGAACTGTTTTATGACCAGTTATACCACAGCAATTTCACAATGACTACAATCATTATTTATTGAAAGAATGTAAAACTTAACGTCTATTTAAATTTACATGTAATTTTGTGGAACGCTTATGAAATCGCTTTCATTATATCAGGTAAAAACAGCTGTTCTTTCATCAGTTTCTCCAAGATGATAAAAAAAAATATATACAAACATATTATATATATATATATATATATTTATATATATAATATACACACATTTTATATATATATATATATATACACACACACACACAGACACACACACAAACAGGGCGCACAGTGGCATAGTGGTTATCACGTTTGCCTCACACCTCCAGGGTCCAGGGTTTGATTCATGTGTGTGCGGAGTTTGCATGATCTCCCCATGCTGCGAGGGTTTCTAAATAAATAAATTATACGTCTCCTTACAGAAAACTTCATTATATCAGGAATTGTACAGTTTTATCTGTTAAGTAACCAACACAGTTTGTTAATCTGTTTCTTATGTTGAGCATCCACTGTATATGTCTCTGTGCAAGTTGTTACTATAAAATGTATTAGAACAAACGGATTAGTAGAAGTCTGCGATATGAATTACAGCCGGAACAGTCAGAGCTGCTGTTACAGAAAATTAATCAACACCTTCTGATCAAAATCAAGAATTCAACAGCACTGTGATGTAAATGCAGTCAAGATATTTTATATAAAATACACTAAGTGTATTGGTGAAATCATTTCGAGTGTACCTTTCTGGGGAGCACCGGGCTCTGGAGGTGCAGCACGCGGCTCCTGGACAGGCATTTCCATCATTCCAGGTTCTTCTCCGTGTCCTTCCATGAAGTGGGCAACATTCCTGTTAGCCATATGAGAATACTGTGCGTGGAGGGCTTGGAGATGCTGCTGTGCTGACTGAACCCTAGACAAATGCAAATAAAAATTATAAGTTAGATAATTACAATAATAAAGTTGTGTTTATAGAACATATAAACTGAACATATAACAGTTTGCGTAATTATTTTTAAACTTTAATTTAGACGTAAAAACAATGTACTGTTCAGTGTTGCCAACTTATAGACTCGCTAGATCTGGTGACATTTTAAACCACTTTAATTTTAAAAAGTCACAGGAACAAATCTACAGACTTTTTGAGCAGGCTAGTCCTGAATTCAATATAGATGTCCAACTCACACCACAGCTGCTGATAAACGAGTTGAGAGAGCAGGTTGGCTTGTCTCACCATTAGTGTGTAACACAAGGAAAGCATGTATCAAGGCATTTCTCTGCTCCGGCACCTAGTTGGTGGAATTAATTTCCCATAGAAGACCAAGACCAACCACTTCACGAAGTAACTGGTAAATGGCGCACTTATATAGCGCTTTTATCCAAAGCGCTTACACTGTGTCTCATTCATCCATTCACACACACACACACACACACACACACACACACACACACACACCAATGGTAGCAGAGCTGTTATGCAAGGTGCTAGCTTGCCATGGGGAGCAACTTGGGGTTTAGTGTCTTGCCCAAGGACACTTCAGCATGTGGAGTCACCCGGCAAGGGAATCGAACCTCCAACCCTACAATTAGTGGACAACCCGCTTGTCACTGACTTTTGTACCTTCTGAGTACTTTGACAATGTACACAAATAAGAGGAGCAAAATGAAAAGAATTTGATGACGGAAAGGACAGAGGTGGTCATAAAATAAATCTGTGTTTGACACACAGAAGTGAGATTGAAAAACAACCCTCATCAGCCTTTGCCAATAGGATGGAAATCTGTCATGTCAAGGTACAGTAGGTCTTCCCCTTTTAATAAATTTTTCATTTTCGCAACATCTGTGCCTGCGTCTCTGTAGGCTAATACAGCAGCATGCCTCATCATCTCTTCAGATTGAAGGTAGCAGTTAAACCATAAACACCACCCCCCCCCCCGAACATTTGATGTTTTATGGTGTATGCAATACGTGTGTTAGTAAGAGTGATCCGTGGCCTGTGGAGCTTTGTGTACTGTGAGGAACTATATAGGCTCGGAGCATCAGCTGCAGCTGGAGCAGGCATGGCTGGAGCGTGTGGCGTGCTAACTTCATGAGCTTCAAACTCAGACATCCTGTCAGCCAAAGCCTTTCCATCAGCGCAGTAAGACTGACTGCCTCTGACAGCTCAGCATCTCGACCTGCCAAACGTCTGCAGGCACGAAAAATCAATGAAATGGGTGGAGATAAAACGAGAAGAAACAAAGGGCTGAGCTAGATAGAAAGAAAGAGCGGGAAGATGAGAAAGTAAGAGACATCGGAGAGACAATTACAGAGAGAAAGATAAAAAAAGAAAGAAAAAGGGGGAGAGAAAGGGAATGGAAAATGAGATAGAGACGGGGGAAAGATAAGAATCAGAGACAAAGAGAGAGAGGGTGGGAAAGATGGGAGACAGGGTGAGAGAGAGATGGGGGAAATGACAGACAGGAAGATAAGTAAGAAAGGTGGGGCAGAGAGGGGAAAATGGAAAAAAGAAAAAAAAAGAAAAAAGACACGGCGGAGAGAGAGAGCGGCAACGATGACGAGAGCGATAAAGAGAGCAAGACAGGAAAGGAGATAGGGAAAGATGAAAAAGACGGAGACAAGAAGAATGAGAGAGAGAGAGAGAGAGAGAGAGAAATATAAGAAAAAGACAGGAAATGTGAAAGATCTGGAATATGAGAGAGAGCGCGCGAGAGAGAGAGAAATATATGAAAGAGACAGGAAAAGAGCATGTGAAAGATGAGAAAGAGAGATAGAATGCTTAGAGAGAGAGAGAGAGAGAGAGGGGTGGGAGTGACAGGGAGAGAGACAGAGAGGCAGAAGGAGAGAGAGAG
>JAOUWY010000054.1:12337152-12347331 GCA_025728095.1 Prietella phreatophila | reverse complement strand
CACACACACACACACACACACACACACACACACACACACACACACACACACACACACACACACACACACGCACACACGCACACATGCACACATGCACACACACACACACACAAACACACACACAGACAGGGCGCACAGTGGCATAGTGGTTATCACGTTTGCCTCACACCTCCAGGGTCCGGGGTTTGATTCATGTGTGTGCGGAGTTTGCACGATCTCCCCATGCTGCGAGGGTTTCTTCTGGGTACTCCGGTTTCCTCCCCCAGTACAAACACATGCATGGTAGGCTGATTGGCGTGTCTAAACTGTCCGTAGTGCATGAATGTGAGTGTGTATGTGATTGTGCCCTGCGATGGATTGGCACCCTGTCCAGGGTGTACCCCGCCTTGTGCCCGATGGTTCCTGGGATAGGCTCCAGGTTCCCCATGACCCTGAAGAAGGAGTAAGCGGTAGAAGATGGATGGATGGATGGATGGATATATATTCATCATATATATATACATAATATCATAATATAAGGAGCTGCCTAAGACTTTTTACTGTGTGTATGTGTGTTTGCTCACCTGGCTATCCCCATTCCAATATAGTAGGACAACGGGATGAGTGAACCTATTGCAGTGGTGAATTTAACCTCGGCACCAACAAACTGGTTGCCATGGTCCACATAGCCAATCACCAGCGAGACAATGACCAAAGGGAGGAGATCTAGAAACAGTTATCTCAGGAAACCCACAGGGAAATTTGACAACCAATGCTAGATTAAAAATGTAATTAAAAATCATTCATCTTTCCACAGAATTCACACTAAATGTAACATTTAAGCACCATATGTATGTACCAACCTTCCTTCCAATCTACACCACTTTTATTTGCTGAATTTAGAAGGATACTGACAGCAAAAACATTGATTCCATCAACCGTGTACTTGTAGTAGTAGATATTCACTGCATGGTAACAGCACAGAATGGCTTGACCTTCGCCTTCCTGAAAGATTAAATAAAGGGAGTTCAAACTATTTATTTCATGTTTAGCCAAGTTAGCATATCTATCCTTTGTTAAGCATGAAAATAGATAATTTCTCACAGAAAGCTTACTGGAAAAGCGCAAAGAGAACCAATTGTTTCACAGCAAGTATGAGCTTATAAAACTAGAAACATATTGGTTTTTATAGTGCATTATCTTCTATTACACTATGAAACACTGTAAGATGTAACTTTTTTATGAAGTCTCACCCCAGTGGCATCATTTATAAGAACTTGCTCAGGGGGCATTAGTAAGACATTGCTCAAGGTTCGGATACTCATTTTGGCCACAGGGATGGTGATGACCAAGAGCCAGGAGAGTATACACAACATGCCATGAGCCACAACCAGAGGAGGGTATCCCAGCAGCACCCACACATACACACTCAGATTATTCTGGGAAGTAAAACATGATTCTGATGAAACAGGATAATAATTCAGGAAAGTTAATAGGAAGAATTACAGATCAATTTGTCAAAGTATAGGTGTTTTTCATAAGTAGAAATTTAGAAATCTTTGTGTCATATATTGACTGTTACACTATATTAACTGGTACTCTACCCAGCAGAGCTGCTCTGGAGGCCCAGATGAGTCCTCTATGTTCTCCACCAATGTGGTGGACCTCAGTAGGGGGGAGACTGACTTCCCCTCATCCCCTTCACCTAGTAAATCATTGTGGACTTTCACACTGATATTTGATGGTGCACGACTTGCCTGAGAGAACAGACAAAGAAGCTCAGTTCTGATAGACTGTATTGTTCTGTAATCTTGTTCTGTACTGTACAATCAAGGACTCAAAAACACATACATAAGTAGAAATAAATTAATGCCTGATTTTCATACAAGCAGCCAGAAAAAGGCATACTACACAGTATGTATGGCATTAAATGCTTTCAATGAAATATTATCACACCTATCCTCACTTAAAATGATGTGAAAATGTAACTCTCAGAAGAAAACATGCAGAGTAATGATAAAACGATTATAAAAGGTCAACCTTCTGTATTGCTTTTCCAAATGGCCACAGAAAGTAACAGGACAGTCTGAAGCACATTTTACCTAAAAAAGAAGCAAAACCTAGTTAAAAAAGATCAACAAGTTTAGATGTTTCACTGACATTGTTATAGAAACAGATTACCATGTGGGGCTCCAATAATGGTGATGTACATCATGGTACCAATGAGAAGGTACACCAGAGAGATCCACCAACCGAATAAAAATATATACAAAACATTGCCACATGTACATAAAGAGCCTGATAAAACAGAGAAGAACAGAAGAAAACAGAGATATCCAATGGTATAATAAATGCAATGGTATAATAAAAAAAATCTAACATTTACATTTTATGTTAAATTTATTTAGTTATTTATTTAAATAAATAAATGTTTAATGCTGTTTTAATTTTATTTATGTTTATGTAATGATATTGTTTAAGGAGACCTATACAGTATGTGTTTAGTTTGGTCTGAAGTGAGTTTGGTTGAATGCTGTTGAGTGTGGCTTATGCTTGGTTTAAATGATGTTGAATGTGATTGATCATTGCTTTGTGTTTATTAATAATAAGTGAGTCCTTTATTTGTGAAATCTTTAATGATTTTGATTGAGTCTGACATGAGTTTCAGTTAATTCAATGACAATGTGTAAGTCTGTTCTATGTTTGGTTTAATGACTTTTAGTTAGTCCGGCTTGCATTTGGTTTAATAATCTTCAGTGAGTCTAAACTGTGTTTGGTTTGATATTGTGTCGTGAGTCTGTCTTGTGTTTGGTTTGGTTTAATCTATTTGAGTGAGTCGGTCCTGTTTTTCATTGAAGAATTTTAAATAAGTCTTGTGTTTAACTGTGTTTGGTTTAATATCATTTAGTGAATCTCACCTGTGTTTGGTTTAATAATTTTGAGTAGGTTGCATGTGTTTGGTTTAATGAGTCTAAACTGTGATTTAATCTTATTGAGTGAGTTTAAACTGTGTTTGGTTTAATATAATTTAGTGTCTGACCTTTGTTTGGTTTAATAAATTTGAGTAAGTCTAAACTCTTACTCTTTAATGATACTGAGCGAGTCTAAACTCTGTTTGGTTTAATGTCATTAAGTGAGTTTGACTTGTGCTGGTTTAATCATTTTGAGTGAGTCTAACCTGTGTTTGGTTTAATGATGCTGAGCTCTGAGTAGAGCTCCTTCACAATCTCGGACCTGTCCTCAAAGGGTCGCTCGGTCACATGGCTTTTCCACTTTCTGAATCCGAACTTCACACACAAACACAAAAAAGCATTTAAAGTACTGAAATTAAATCAGAGGGTGTTTACAGAAACTAACTCTCATTTGTCCCGAATAAAACCACCTACCTTGTAATTATTGGCAAGCTTTTGTGCCTCCACCTCATTTTCGGCACTTATAGTGGTCTTACTACATGTTACTTCTTCCCATGTTTCATTAGCTGTATGTATGCTATGTCCTACAAACAGAGAGTAAAAGTAAAGACTTTTTACAGGTTATAAAACTACAAAAAGAATAATATGTGCTCACCTTTGTTTGTGTGTTTGTGTGTGTAAGGGCAGCAGGGCAAATGCAGGTGACAGTCAGTGGTACTGACTTGCTGGTCATTTCCACACACATGATCACAACAGGAACCGGAGGGATAACCAGTAAGACCAGCATAGACTCTGACACTACCATGGTCCCATGAAAACTCTGAGGTCAGGTAAAGAAAAATAAAAAACAACACACACATCTAAACAACCAAAATTATTATGGACATTTCCTTTCTCAGATTGATAAAAAAAAAAAAATTCTTGTAGTTCAATCCTCAACCAAGTTCTCTAATAATGGATAAAAGTAAGCTACTTAAAGAACACACAACCTATTGTAATTACTCTCTGTCAGAAAGTCTTTGTGACTCCTGCTATAATCAAAGAATTATTAACAAATAATCTCAGAAACGTGTGAAAGAACTGCAGAGACAGGCAAGCAGAAAAGCCTTTTATATTGGGAGTTAAGCAATTTGCATGCGCAACAATATATATTATTATTACTATTATTATTAAAGTAATCCTGAAAATCATGTACCCTCAGCACCATCACTTCATATATCCATGTGAATAGATATTTGTTTATATAGTGCTTTTAACAATGGACATTGTCAAAAAGGAGCTTTACAGAAATCTGGATAAAGATGAACATTTTTCACTAATAAGCAAGCCAGAGGGGACTGTGGCATGTAAAAACGCCCTGAAACGATATGACAAAGTAACCTTGAGAGAAACCAGACAAAAGCGAACCCATCCTCTTCTAGGTGACACCGGATAGTGTCTATATATCAAAGTGACGTTATCGAGTGTTGAATGATTGAGACTTGAGCATAAACTGTTTTTAGCAAGTGGTTCTCAACCTGGAGGGGCGTGGCGAGATCGGAAAGAAAAACACAGACAGGGCATTATTTGGGTCCTCTGTGTATTTTATCGCTTCTCAAATAGAATGTGCATAAATCAAAAACCCTGCGTTCCCTCTCCCTCTGTATTTTCTTTTCGCTGGGGAGAGGCGGAGCTTAGCCTGCCTTTTATCTAGCTGTCAGTGCAGACCTGTGTTGCCAACTCAGCGACTTTTCAGACCGCTTTAGTGACTTAAAAAAAAAGCACCTAGTGACAATTCTAACGACTTTTTGGAAAAACTTTAGCGACTTTCAAAATGTCGCCAGTACTGTACTGCAAGAGCGAGGTTTTGCGATCCTGCTGCACTCACACCTCTCTCTCTGTGTGTGCTCTGTTCAGTGAGGGACTGAGAGCCGGAGATTTAACAATGTCACGGATAACGAGACATGCCCCTTTTCGGCATTTACATTATTCTTATGCGAATGTTTTTAGAATGTAAGACGAATGTAATGCAACACATTTTACATGTAAAACAGTCCAAGTTATTACAGCCTAGATCTCTTGTTTAAAAATGTTATGGTGTTCAGAAACATTTTTGATCATTCATGTTCCATACCTGTCATTGATATCGTTTTATAAAAATCATGTTATTAAAAAAAAATCACAAGTTATGAAAAGTAATTAAAAAAGTACAAAAACACTAAAGCAAATTATCCATCCATCCATCTTCTACCGCTTACTCCTTCTTCAGGGTCGCAGGGAACCCAGAGCCTATCCCAGGAGACATCGAGCACAAGGCGGGGTACACCCAGGACAGGGTGCCAGTTAAAGCAAATTATATATAATTTAAATATATAACCTTTATAGATGCATAAAAATGGAATAGCTACAAACAGCTACAGTTTTCACCATTTACATCCAGATCCAGAAAACCAGGTAATTTCAAAGCACATGCATAACTTGCTCTGAGATGAACTGCTGTCCCATCCAAGGTGTTTTCCTGACTGACACACACACACACACACACACACACACACAGTGTTTTCATGATACGCTCTCGACACACCATGACCCAGACCATGATGAAGCAATTACTGAAGATGAATAGATGAATGAATGAATGAATGAATGTGCTTCATATATACTTTGTGCACGCTTTGTACATGCTATTCACATATAAAATCGTGTATTGCTGTACCACCACCATATCACTTCTCTTCACTTAGGGTGCCTCATGTTAACAGGTGCGAAATCAGGAAATGACCAGGGGAACTGTAAACAGACTTGAGGTTTCAGAGCATTTTCAAAAAACAGAAGTGTGCAAGAAAACACTAAACCTCACAACAGTCAAGGCATTGTGAAATTATAGGATATGATTTATATACTATACTTGCAATATGTGATATGCAAAAATGTACAAAAAGCAAACAGTATGGCATGTACAGAGAGCATAGTACCATACTAAATACCACGTGAGAACAGTATGCTATAGGTTGGCATAGTTAACAAGTGCGCACTATGTTGAAATAGGATGCAGTGTAGTGCTGGAGTATTCCATTTTTACACTGAAAATGTGATAAAAAAAAAAAACTGCCTTTCGTTCAACATAAATAAATAAAGAAATAATATGAATACTACCTTCATTCTCGTGGTCGATGTTGGTTGCTCTTCTCCGAGTTTCTGTGTGAGTGGACATTACAGCTGCTGCGCTACAATAACAAAGCTCATGTGATTGCAGCATTACAAAGCTGCCGCCGGCTAACAGCGTCCGACTGGGGCTTGTGGGAAATGTATTTCCGAGATGTGCATTCACTCGCGCTTTTTTGCTTTTATAATGCCCATCTACCATATAGGTGGATCGTGTAGGTTTACTATTTATGAATATTTAGTTTGTGAGCAATGCGTTATCCTGTCTAAACAGAAATGGCCTACTACAGACCACCACAGACCACTACAAATCACTACAAAACCACTACAGACCACCACAGATCAATACTAAACCACCACGGACCACTACAGACCACCCAGATCACTACTAAACCACCACACACCACTACAAAACCACCACGGACCACTACAGAACCACCCCGGACCACTACAGACCACCCAGATCACTACTAAACTACCACACACCACTACAAAACCACCACGGACCACTACAGACCACCCAGATGACTACTAAACCACCACACACCACTACAAAACCACCACAGACCACTACAAAACCACCACAGACCACTACAGACCACCACAGATCACTACTAAACCACAACAGACCACTACAAATCATTACAAAACCACCACAGACCACTACAGACCACCACAGATCACTACTAAACCACAACAGACCACTACAAAACCACCATGGACCACTACAGACCACCACAGATCACTACTAAACCACAACAGACCACTATAAATCACTACAAAACCACCACAAATCACTAGCACTACAGAACCACCACAGATCACTATAGAGCAATACAGAGCCACCACAGACCTTTACAGATCACTACAGAACCACTACAGACCACCACAGATCAATACAGAACATTGTAGTCATCACTGAACAACCCCAAACACCTGGTTGTTACCATACAGGGCAAAACCATATAAACACTGTATACATGTGCACTCAGGTGTATACAGCTCTCATGTAAAAAATAAATAAAATAAATACAATTCTTCAGTCAGCAGTGGTGCTGCGGTCAGAAACTGACACTGATTATGGCCCAAGTGATGATTAACACTGTTCACGCAAAATATAAGATAGTCTCTAACTGTACACCAAATATGTTTGGTGTTTGAGAGGAGAGATAGGGATGAGAGGGCTACAGGAGTGGCCATGAGTGTTTTTAAAATAAAATTCCGCTCCTACATGCTATATTTTCTAAATAATGAAGATCCCATGTTAATCAACATAACCTTTCCTCACCCTGAGTGCTTCATAGCTGGACGATCCCTCCTACCCACCCACTACCACAAAATATTTTGGGTCTTGCATAAGTTAGTACTAAACCATACTTCATCTAATAGGGTATAGTCAGTAATTGTTTACTTACATTCATTCATTTGTTCGTTTTCAGTAACCACTTTATCCTGCTGAAGGTCATAGTGGATCCGGAACCTTTTCCAGGACCAATGGGCTCAATACACCAAAGATGGGATGCCAGTCAATAGCAGAGCATCATGCACACACATTCCCCCCTAGGAGCGCTTTTTTGAGAAGCCAACCCACTAGCATGTTTTCGGGAGGTTGGAGAAAACCCAGAGAACCTGGAGGAAACCCCCACGGATACAGAGAGGACACCAAAACTCGGCAAAGACAGTGATGTGAAGAAGCTATTAAAAGGTTCAAGGAATGTAGGTACAAAGCTAGATGTGCTAGATGCTATCCAGTTATTACATTTACAGACACATGCGCATATTCATTATTATATTATTAGCTACGACTTGCATAAGGAGTCAAATAAACAGTCATAAATTATAGTTATCCAAAATAAAACAATTTATTTCAAAGTTTTTCATACAAACATTAAAATGTGCCTCAATTGAGCAATCATTAAGAGCAGTAGCAGTCATTTTATGTTACTCTGAAAAATGCACATGACAACCGATCCACTAAAATTCACATAACTACAGTACAATTCATAAATGTATTCACATTACTGGCTTTTCCAGTTACAGTAATATAAATTACCCAAACAGGCCCTTCAAGTTCACACCTAGCATAATGCAGAGTTATATAATACATAAGCAGGCAAACACTTGCACTGCACTCAACACATGCAGAAAAATACAAAGCACTGGAGAAATAAAATGTTCAAAGTGCATCTGTTGTCCATCACAAAGACCTTTCAAGCATATATCACTTTTGCAATATATGATTAGCTAAGAAAAAGAAAGGTACAGGAAGCACTTTGTGTGTAGGAGACCAGCTAGAGTGAAACACTCATTCATTGGTTAGAAAACGTTTTTGGCACTAGCAACTTGATATGTGGCAAAGGAGTGGTACCTCTCAGGAGGCAATCACTGAGCACACCCTATCCACTGAAACTAGCCTGAGGAAGTAACATTATATTTACAGACAGGTGACAAATTAAAGGAAACATGAGCCACCAGAACTGCTTTAATTGCACCTTGGCATAGACCCCAAGTCTCTGGAGGTGTTGAACGGATGAACACAATTCTTCCAAAATAGAATCCTTCAGTTGGTGTCCAAATTGGTCCAAAATCTCCCAGAGGTGTTCAGCTGTGTTGAGCTCTAGTGACTCTGAAAACCACAGCTTATGATTTACATTATTTTCATCCTCATTAAATCATCAAGTGAGAATTCAGCTGGAGACAGAGTCTTTCTGGAAGAGATCACTCCCCATCAGGGCAGAAATGTTTTATCACAGGAACAAGCAGAAGAACATTGTACTGATTTGCAGTGACACTCCACTCTAAATGCTCTCTACAGCATAACAGAGGCAGCGTTTTCCCCCCTTTTATGTATCACCTGTATGTATATAAATCTGTTTACTTTCATTGCTTTTCCTTTTACTTGTACATTTCCCTTGCTGCCTTCCAGGAGGGACATAAGCACAAAGGAGTGAAGATTGAGGGGGAAAAAAAAAAAGAGTGGCTTCACTTTCAGATGTAGACAAACGTTTCAGCTAACCAACAATAAATGCATTTTAACAGAACATTGCAGAGTTTTTGCAGTATAATCAGTAGTTGAGGCAGTGGATAAACGTTTACGCCGAGTATGCATTTTTGTAAAATGATATTTGGAAATAAAGTTAATCAATCAATCAAGCAATCGATTAATTCCCAGAGAACTATTTTTAGAGAGAAGAATTTGTGGTTATGCAAAATTTTAGAACAGCTTTCTTTCATGTCTCTCTCATCCCAAGACATATTCCTATTAATATAATGGTTGTAGTTTTGAGTCTGCATTATATACCCATATATTTTAAATGTTTATTGACAGAATTCAACAACTGCTCTTAGGTTTTAATTATAAGTTTGTTTGAGTAAACAGATCTTATGTTCTTTTCTCAATAAGCAAATGTGTCAATTTTATGTGGTAATCACAGAAAATGGTTACAGGGGTTCTTTGGTTTGTCGCTGTGCAAGAACCCAGTACTTTCTTTACAACTCTACAGCAAAGTGTTCAGGGAAACTCAGAACCCCTTTAAAAAGCTAGAACTGAAAACAACCCAAGTAAACATTGATAAACCCTTATGCAGAGTTTAGTGTGAAAACGCTGCAGAATTCCTTTAATTTCATATAGACCCATTATTAGTTATTCACTACTTCACCAAATATTTGCGTTCAACAAAGACTGAATCAGGAGAAGCAATCCCACTGAACACACGTATTTTATACACGTAAGCTGTATTTTTAAGTGCACTAGCCAGGCGGGACTGGACCTTATGTATGATGGAGTTCAAGGTGGAGTCCAGAGGAGAGTTTAAGCGAGGAGCCGCACCACCTGAGCTCTGACTTCTCCGTCAGGGTGGGAGAGGAGCAGAGGGAGTCTGCTGTGTATCTGAGAGCAGCTGTCTAGCAGCACGCAGTAGAGGGAGTCCGGTCGCCTCCTCAGAGCTTCGGCCACCTGTGCAGATGGTCTCCAAGCCCGCAGGTTCCCTATGAAGACCAGAAGGCGAAGAAGCACTTCTGTGCTTGTGCAGCAATCAAAGAGGAGCACCAGGGAAGCAGGAGCCTGTAAAATTAAAATCCCAAATGCAGATAGTAGACATTCCTTTTCCTATTTCTTTGGCATGTAATTTCTTAAAAAATAAAA
>JAOUWY010000054.1:12161722-12181087 GCA_025728095.1 Prietella phreatophila | reverse complement strand
TGTGTTTGTGTGTGTGTGTGTGTGTGTGTGTGTGTGTTTGTGTGTGTGTGTGTGTGTGTGTGTGAGTAGTCTTGTCTCTTTAGGGTAGGACTTTAAATGACCAGATCTGAAAATTCCATTAATCAATTAATGACTCAGTCAGTCAACCAAAGAAGCAAATAACATAGTGTAAGGAACATGTGATTATTTTTGGGTGAAGGTTAAAAAGTGTGCACTGGTCTTTAAAATAAAAGGTAAATATTTAATTTAGTCAAATTATACAGTCCCCTCTGAAAGTATTGGAACGACAAGGCTAAATCTTTTGATTTTGCTATACACTGAATACATTTGGGTTTGAGAACAAAACATGAATTTGAGATGAAACAGTAGATCAGGATTTCAACTTTCATGTCCTGATATTTACATCTAGATGTGTTAAACAACTTAGAACATACCACATTTTGTGGCAGACCACCCAATTGTTAGACAAGCAAAAGTATAGGAACAGATAGTCAATTAAAGTAAATAACACTTAAAATTTGGTTGTATATGACTTGCTTGCAATAACTGCATCAAGCCGGTGACCCACTGACATCACCAAACTGTTTCATTCTTCAGCTTCTTTCAGCTGTTGTTTGTTTTGGGGGCTTTCTCCCTCCAATCTCTTCTTCAGGAGGTGAAATGATGTACAACTGGGTTAAAGTCTGGCGATTGACTTGGTGAGTCTAAAACCTTCCACTTTTTCCCTGTGATGAAGTCCTTTGTTGTGTTGGCAGTGCGTTTTGGATCATTGTCTTGCTGCATGATGAAGTTCCTCCAAATTAGATTGGATGCATTTCTCTGTAAAGTGGAAAATAAATTCTGCTGCTACCATCGTGAGTTACTTCATCAATAAAGATCAGTGACCCTTTTCCAGAAGGTGCTATGCAAGCCCAAGATATGACACTACCTCTAGAGTGCTTGACTGGTGAGCCTTTATATTTTGGATCACGAGCAGATCCATTTTGTTATGCAAGCTTGTAACAATTCACATTACTCCATTCTTATGCAAATTTTCATGTATGTCAAGCCAGGGGAACCAGTGGGCGTGGCAAGCAGGCAGAGTCACTGTCAGTCATTACATAGGATTTTATCAAGTTGGCTGTGTACTAGAGAAACTTTACTATTTGTAACAAGTATTTGGGAAGTATAAATGAAAACGTTAGTATGTTTTTACAGGCTAACTGAGTACAAATAATGATTTATAGTACCCAAGAACAAATCCTACTGCTACAGTATCCAGCAGCAGCCTTTTGGAGGCGCTAGTGTACATCTTATACCTGATTGTATTCAAAGTTCCACAGGGCAGTGTATGTTCCATGTAGGATCCATTATGTCCATTATGATTTGAAATGTGTGAAAGCAACGTTTAAATCTGGTTCAGAAATAAAAGTTTTTCCCCACACTGCAGATTCTCTTTTATGATTTTCATATTTTTGAGACAATTTATCAAATGGTTCATGTTGATTACTGCAATATATTATATTCATTTGGTAACACAATGACTATGGAAACCAATTCAGTTTGTTAATGGTCACAAACATGACCACAAAGACAAGGCCTCATCCATCCATCTGTTTTCCATACCGCTTATCCTACACATGGTCGCATTGATCCTGAAGCCTATCCTAGGGAGTTTTTGGAAGAAGGTGGGGGACATGCTGGACGGGCGCTAACCCATCGCAGGGCACAACTGCACACACACTCACACACTACGGACAATCAGCCTACACCGCATGACTTTGGCCTGACGAAGGAAACCGAAGTAGCTGGAGGAAACCCCCAAGGCACAGAGAGAACATGCAAACTTTATGCACACAGGACGGAAGTGGGGTTCATACCCCCAACCCTTGACGTGCAAGGAAAACGTGCAAACCACTAAGCCCCCATGCCCCTCCTTATCTTTGTGTAACAAAACCAAGAAAAACAAGACATTTTTTTCCTGTAATATTTTTTAAAAACATTTTATATGTACTTATCTTACTCATTAAAATTACGTTCATAGTTGTTGTTGCATGTATTAATTTTTGGATTTTATGTGTTTTGTATATTCTGTGCATTAAGCTACATGTAAGTAATTTACAAGATTTTCAGTGTACATCAGCCATGACATACTGTGCAAATGAGAAATATAATTTTGCCAATTTCTTTTTTTTTTGTATTACTTAATTCGATCTTGGATATTATGTTCGCCTCCCCTTTTTTCCATTTGCACTTCAGTTTTTAACATTCAACATACCTCTTTACTAAAGTTATTCATTCTGATAATAAAGAAATAAAAATACAAACACCTGTTATTTTTTGGATATTATCGTCAGTAGGTCACAAGAAAAAATATCTAAATTGATGACTTAAACAAAATATCATACTTGCAGCAACATGTACGATTAAACTAGAGTCAGTGCACCCGTACACACATCATACCTTTCCCGATCTTTGAATAATTCATTTGAGGTGATTATGACTCACACACATTTTTAAATCATCTTCAAAGCGACTGTCTCACTGATGTTGCTAAAATTAAGAAATAACCTTAATACCAAAGTCTTTGTACAGATAATAATAAAAGACAAAAAGTAAGCGAAATCATCTTCATCAGAAATACACACACATTTATTTACAAGTACATTTGCATAGAAATTTGTGACATAAAAATATATAGTAGTAAACATATTTTCATTTGTTTTAGAGGAATCTTTTTTTTTTTAGCTTTTCATTTAAAGATTTGTTTACAGGTACCACTGGTTGTGGGACGCCCTCAGTGTGACCTATTTCATCAGAGACAGGAAAGTGTCATGGCATGGCTACTTAATAATCAACATTCATGCTTCCAGAAAAAGATTTCATATTTGAGCTGTATAGCCCAATCAAAACATCCCTAACCTTAGTTCACCATTTGCCCACCTCTTGACATCCCTCTGAATAATTACACGATTAGAGTCTAGGAAGGAATAGGAAGGTAGGGAATGCCCTTTATAGCACATCGGGGACATTTTAATACACAGATTCAACATTTTCTCTGTTATGTTAGACCGTCAACTCAACATGGACAGACTGAGGAGACTGATAAAACATTTAATCATGTTACCACCAGTGACACGGTAGTTGTGCAGTAGATAAAGACCACAGGTGAGGTCACAGTCTCCTTTTGAACTGAATAGAAAGTTCCTGGAATTCCTACAGGCATGTAGTGACTTCACGCCAGTACAATACAAAACAAAAAGAGGATAATACACACAAAGAAACACAAAGGCATAGAACACATTTGTAAATTGGGACAGAATATGAGACAAAGCGAGAGCAACATCGCTGGACAGGTCGGAGATTGATAAAAGCATGAACCAACGAGAGATCAGCCTGAGATGGTGAGCAGGGTTTCCTCGTTTACAGCCCAGTCAGACACTAACGTTCGTCAACCCAGAAAAAGGGGTTGCCTCGCCAATGTCTACTTCATTTAACGCCCTGCCAGGCAACCCAAATACCGAAAGAGATCCCTGAACACACGGCTTCACACCCCCGAGGGTTCATATTCAGCAGCCATGACAACACACCTGCTTTTCCTACTCAGGAAGCTCAAGGGACTTTATTTGCTTCTTGCATCTCTACAGAAGCATCATAGCTTAATGTCTCTGAATATGTATTTAATAATAGGTTACACAAGGAGTCAATGGCTATGGCTGCTACCTGAATAAAATATTGTTCTGTTGGTAAATCACTTGGCATATCTTACATATAATTTTTTTTTAAACCCACAACGATGGTACAAAATGAAGCGACAGTGTCCACTAGCAGGCCGGCTTCCACAGAATCCACAGAGCTAAAAAAAAACAAGAACAGGACAATACACTGGGTGTAAAAAGCTTATGTTTTTGATTACAATTCACATTAAAAAAAAAAAAAAAAACAGGGAGCAAAAAGAACAAGTAGGATATTGGAATGGAAAATTGAAAAGCAAAGTGAGGGAAACTTCCCATATAACAGCAACAACACTGACGAGCCTTGTGTAAGCATGGTGTGATTTAGAGCACGTTCCTGAGTAGCTCCTCTCTGGCAGTGACATGGACATTGAGGGTCCTATTGCTTTACCTTCTCTTCCATTCAGATCCACGTTACAGCGAAAAACCATTCATTCCCTAGCTCAATCACTCTCTCCTTACGTTCACACACCTTCTCACACTTAACTTAATCTTTCTACCTATATCTACACAATATGGCGGGGTAAAAAATGGTCATGAACCTCTCAGTGCCTCTACAAAAACAAACAGTTGTAATCCAAAATTATTAAAATTTGATTCCTTTACATATTATATGCTTGAACATGCATATATCCCGGCTTTTTTGCCCTCTCGTAAACTGACAGACAAATGATGATGATGATGATGATGATGATGGTGATGACTATGATCATGATCATGATGACGTGGATGAGCAGCTTGGATCATTTTTTGTGGGCAATGCAGCAGAGCAGGAGCTCTGAGAAAAGCAAGAGTTGGTGGAAGTCTGAGAGGAGGGGCGGCCCTGCACAGGACACTTGTGACAACAAAGGGTGAGTTTAAAATGTCTGCTCTGGAATGACTGTGTTAAAGGGATAGTCCCAGAAAGTGGTGGTGATGCCAAAACCTGTAAGGAGAAAACACAAACATAATCAGCAAAACCCTGTTGTGCTTCAGTTATTTTCAATATAATCCTCAAATTCTTCTCTGTGGTCAAATTGTAAAAAACATCTCAAGCGTTCCACCAATCTAGTGTCAAATACAAAACTGTAGTTTAAGCTTAAGTTTCAAATATTTGATTGAAATATGAAATATGAAATATTTTATTGTTCCTGTTATGTTTCATAAACAACATCTGCAATTTGTTGCTGTTTTAAAAAGAAATCTGACTAGTCTATAATGTCTTCACATATTAGGTTCTTGCTTAGTTGTAAAATGCCCATTTAAAATAAATAGCAACAGAGAATTCAGTCAAGGAAAACAGCAAGAGGAAGGGCTAGTTAAGAATTATATTGGAATATAGATTTTTAAAATCTAGGTCCTAACTGGATGCAAAGAGTCTACTTAGGATTAAAGAAACCAAAATATTGCTAACAAACAAAATGTAATTAACACACACATCCCAATATGGCCATAACAACTGAACACGTGTAAGCAGACTGAGCACACTGTAAGCACACTGAGCGCGCCTAAGCTCCTGGTACAATAGTATATGGTTCATGCTAAGTGTGATTTTTTGTTTAATTTTAGTAAAGTGAGGACAAGACTTCTGAGGAAAATGTTAAATATGCCTGACAACTTTCTCTATTTTAACATTCACTCTGCCTTTACATTGTCCCTATTAAAGACAGCAACGTGCTAGAAAACCTACCCTTTCACCAAGCACTTGAATTAGTACTTAGTTCAAAATAGTTTTAAAAAATAGACTGTCCCTCAGTGGTGGAATGAACTTCCAACATCATTCAGGACAAAAGAATCTGTCACCATCTTCAAAAAACGGTTAAAGTCCCATCTCTTCCGTGAACAATTAACTAACCTAATTTGCTTCTCTAGAACTCGATAAAAAATCTTGTGTGGGAGCACTACTTATATTGTTTCCAGCTTTATATATCGCTTTGCTTGTATTTGTAAGTCGCTTTGGATATAAGCATCTGATAAATGAATAAATGTAAAAAACGTATTTTCTTTTCATGCTGTACTAACCGCCCTGACAAGGTTTTAGCTTGATGGTATTTCTAGCCCCTCTCCTAGTGAAGTAGCGCCAGAAAATGTTTTTGATCGAGACTACAAAGCATTTCTGTAAGTTGCTCTGGATAAGAGCATTTGCTAAACGCTATAAATGTGAATGTAAAGCCTCATTAAAAATGAAATTCCAGCGAGGAGTTACCCGGTTGCCTAGGTACAGTGCTCTCACAATGTTTGGATGAGAACTTCCCATGTTGAAAGCACAAATTCTCCATTTGAACACACCAGAAAGCCTGGCTGAATCATTACATAATGCAGAACTACTATAAGAGCTACTGAATCATGACATTGTTACCCCAACCAAGTAGAAAATGCTAATTTATTCCAAAGATACAGAAAATAGTACCTGCTCTTTGGTGCTCAAAGTGGTGTTTGACGTGGTAAGCCTTCAGGCCGAACAGGTAGGAGCCCTTGCGTGGCGAACCATAGTGCAAGTAGTAGTGGATCATGTCATAGACCACATAACCACAGAGACCACCGACAAACAGAGAGGTGCCTAAACCCTCTGGCAGTAGCTGACGCAGAAGCAGGTAAAATGCCCCTATAACGACTGATGCAATGCCAGGAGGGAACACCAGACGAGAGCCATCGAATGGAGACTGGAGAGAGATAGAGAGATAAAGAGAGGGACAGAGAAAGAGAGATCATATCGCTATTATACATTAGCTAGCAAGTCTAAACTTCTCTTCACAAGACTGGCCCAGTAACATCTCTTTGGACCTTGGACTCACCTTATGGTGTTGACCATGCAGGAGAAAGTGAAGTGTGATGAGGTAATAGTTGTGGGCTGGAGGGCGCATGTGGAACACAAAGCGATGGATGCAATACTCGATAAAGGACCACATGAACATCCCCAGCAGGAAGACGAATGGGAACCAGTACTTGTGGATCAAAAAGGAGTACTCTGGAGATGCACAGGATTAAATATGACACACTATTAGAAGCTAGCCTTTCAATCAACTATATCAACTTACATTATTTGTACACACAACTGTTGTTTTAATTACTCTGTACATCACTAATTACAAGCACCTTGTCATACAGACTAGAGAGGTTTTTAACTGACGTTAAATAGTCACAGTAATTAAATTCACAAATGTTTTAAGGAATGAAAGAGCAAAGCAAAGTAGGGAAAAGACTGAATCTTTTGAAACAGAAGGAAATTTTTTTTATATTATTATTATTATATTATGTTATGTATTTATTGTTCCTTGTTCACTGTCAAACAGACAATAAAAATTTTAACCAAACTGGGTTTTATTTATTGTGGTAACTTCAAGGTCCCAAATGTCATGTATTTTTTTTTACTGTAACGTGTACAGCAGCAGTGGATTCTTTTACATTATATATGAACTGTACGGAATGCAGCAAAAATTAGTTATGCAACAAAACCATATGAACAGTAACAGTAACCCGTCATTACATGAAACTCATGAAGCCAGTTATGCTACTTTTCTGGAATACTATTTTTGCAAATTGAAGGAATCCCACAATTTCTCACATCCTACTGCTGGTCTGAAGGACAATTCATCAAAAGGTTTACTACTTCCACATACAGAAATCAAGTTTGCATAATAAACAGATCTTGATAACTGCTTTGGGAAATATTGTAAAGTAGTTAAATGGTTTAAATAATAAATGGTGCGGCCTAATATTCTAATGAGCATTCTGATGGGCATGCTCTAGCAGAGAGCTAAAACAAAACTGCAACAACAACAAAAAAAAGTTGCAAGAGCAGGTATCTTTTACCCGTGTGTAAGTGTGAATCCATTAGAAAACATTGTGTATTGTCTGCAAATGAATATCACAACTGCAGGAATAGGAGGGAGTGGTCAACCTTTCTGGAGAAGGTGTCAGGATTGGTCAATCTTTCTGGGGAAGCTGGGAGAATTGGTCAAACTTTCTGGGGAAGGTGTCAGGATTGGTGAAAATTTATGGGGAAGGTGTCAGGATTGGTCAAACTTTCTGGGGAAGGTGTCAGGATTGGTCAGTCTTTCTGGGGAAGCTAGGAGAATTGGTCAAATTTCTGCGGAAGGTGTCAGGATTGGTCAAACTTTCTGGGGAAGCTGAGAGAATTGGTCAAATTTCTGCGGAAGGTGTCAGGATTGGTCAAACGTTCTGGGGAAGCTGGGAGAATTGGTCAAACTTTCTGGGGAAGGTGTCAGGACTGGTCAATCTTTCTGGGGAAGCTGGGAGAATTGGTCAAATTTCTGGGGAAGGTGTCAGGTTTGGTCAAACTTTCTGGGGAAGCTGAGAGAATTGGTCAAATTTCTGCGGAAGGTGTCAGGATTGGTCAAACGTTCTGGGGAAGCTGGGAGAATTGGTCAAACTTTCTGGGGAAGGTGTCAGGACTGGTCAATCTTTCTGGGGAAGCTGGGAGAATTGGTCAAATTTCTGGGGAAGGTGTCAGGTTTGGTCAAACTTTCTGGGTAAGCTGAGAGAATTGGTCAAATTTCTGCAGAAGGTGTCAGGATTGGTCAAACGTTCTGGGGAAGCTGAGAGAATTGGTCAAATTTCTGCAGAAGGTGTCAGGATTGGTCAAACGTTCTGGGGAAGCTGGGAGAATTGGTCAAACTTTCTGGGGAAGGTGTCAGGATTGGTCAATCTTTCTGGGGAAGCTGGGAGAATTGGTAAAATTTCTGGGGAAGGTGTCAGGTTTGGTCAAACTTTCTGGGGAAGCTGGGAGAATTGGTCAAACTTTCTGGGGAAGGTGTCAGGATTGGTCAAACTTTATGGGGAAGCTGAGAGAATTGGTCAAATTTCTGCGGAAGGTGTCAGGATTGGTCAAACTTTCTGGGGAAGCTGAGAGAATTGCTAGACTTTATGCAGGAGTGGGCCGGGTTTGATCAATCTCTGCGGGTGGGCAGAACTGGTCAAACTTTCTGCGATAGCTTGGAGGGCTTGACTACAATCTGCGGGAGCTAGTGGGATTACTCAAACAATTTGCGAGAGCAGGCGGCATTAATCAAACTCTGTGGAAGTGAGCAGGATTGGTCAAACTTTCTTCAAGAGCAGACAGGATTAATCAAACTGTGTCAGAATTGGCAGTATTGGTCAAACTTTCTGTGGGAGAGGGTACAATTTGTGAGAGTATATGAGATAGTGAGCAGGATTGGTCAGAATCCCTTTGGGCACAGGAGTAGGCCCTGCACACACCTCTACACTGGACATGTTTAGAGAGGAATTATCATTAGATCAGGATGTACCTCTGTCAAGAACAACGCTTTCAATTACATCCTTTCATCGCCACCATCCTGACTGACATTACTCACTGGAAGGTCTCAAGCATGCTGACTGAAGCTGATTAATGTTGCTTTAATGGAACATAACATACTTTAGGAGGACTACTGCCAACATGAATATAATATTTACTAAAAGGAATGTAATACTGAACAGTACAGGGTGTAATCTGATGAAATTCTATACCCACTGTTTCACACTGGATACAGTATGAGGGTTGGATAGCTAGCGTGTGCATTATGTTTGTATGTGTATGTATGCTACCTGATGTAATGCACAGTCTAGTGCTTCCTTGTGCCAACAAGCTGTAGCTGTACCAGCTAAAGTAAATAACCAGAGGCATCCACACAGCTGGCACCATGTACCTAAACACAAACAGGAACAATCAAGATAAGGAATGTCTGGATAAATACACTCAAATTCCATAACTGATAAAAATTAAACAGTTATTATGTTTAGCAGTTAAACACAAAACAAAATATCCTCTGATTTGACCGATTGCAAATTCCAGTGTTAGTCACCTATAAAAATGTACATTTAATAAACTTTTTGGTAAATGACCTTTGTGTGACTTAATGTAGTAAAGGGCTTTGAATAAATACATCATGAATAGACTCATTAAAAAAAATAAGGCAAATTAAAATAACAATTTGCCACAAATGTTCTACAATAGGTAGTGAACATATATAGTGAATAGCATCCATTTAGATAATATTATGATTATTAACTTCTTGTGATTTCCATTTTTCATTACAAACACATTGTAAATCTAGTGCTAATGTTCACTCCCTCTGGAGCAGTATATAATTACAGGCTCAGTGAAACTAAACCTTTCAAGTAATTCAAACCTGAATGTCCTAATCTGAACCCAAACATGTGTTTGAGTGTGTGAATTTGTTCTTGAGTGTTTGTACCATGGAGTCTTGGTATTAGCTTCAAAGAAGTCAGACTCAAAGAGGCGAATGGGTCGATCAACAGGCTGATGGACCCAGGCATCATATTTCTCTCCCAAATATCCCACCTGCCAAGCAAGGGGCTTCCTCCAGTCCACCAGATCCTGTACACACAATCAAAACACTTAATCACATTATACCACACACAGACACCCCCCCACCACCACCACCACACACACACACACACACACACACACATTCATTCAAAGCACACATTCAAAGCAAACTTCAGACACCAAACATGTCCTGGTTGAGGAAACGGAAAATCATCTGCATTTCATTTCAGTCAAACTCCTCCTTTAAAAAGATTCTTCTGTGCAAAAAAGAGAAAAGATAACAACATTTCCAGAAAAGATAACAACATTTCAAAGAACTGGTGCAAAGGTACGCCTGAAAGGTGAAAGGTTTCTTGGTTGTTTTGCCCTGATCTGGCATACATGAACACATATACACATACACACACACACACACACACACAAACATGCACACACACACGCACACACACACACACACATGCATACAAACACGCGCACACACACACAGAAGCCACACCCAGTGTTCATCCTTTTTCCCAGTTCTGTTACTTTCCGGAGTCTTTTTAATGTATCGTCTAATTGTGACAAAGGAACCAGAACATTTGGTCAAATGTCAATAACAATATATATATATATATACCTGTGGTGCTCACAGCAGGAGACAACTGTTTGCCACAGAGCCTCTATTCTATTTATCAGAACACAAACACAGTTTAGCAACACTTACTGAATAAGAACCGTATACATATATATTCCACACTGCATTTGTACAACCATCATTAGACCATGATGTGCACTTCTACATCAGTGCCTACTACTTAGGCTATGTTCATACTTTCATATGTGGTACTGAAATCCATTACATAGCTAATACGTGGCAATGAAACCTCTGTCTGAACAGGCAGATCAGAATTCATACGACTTTTACATCAATCCATCTCGGCATTCATCATAAGGAAGAAGCATCAGCAAGCAGCATATCCCAGCTTGATAGGAAGCTGAGGTCAGAGCACAGGGTCAGCCATGATATGACTTTAAAGGCCTTACTCAACAGTGACAGCTGCGGTTTAAACCCCCGACCTTCTGAACAGTAACGCAGAGCCTTAAGCCTAGTTCACACTACACGACTTTCAACGTCATCAGACCGCTGTGCTGTTGACACTACACGACTTGCTCTCTTGTAATTGTGAGTCTTGAAGTCGTTATGGTGTTCAAAGTATGTGATTGCTCGTTTTGAGACGAAAATAAACGCGAGAAGTGACACGGATATATGACCATGAAACCACATGCAAAACAGGAGTTGTTTATTTGAAGATGGACGTAGGGCAGAAACAAGAGGTGCGAGATGTTTGCGCAATGATTTGTGCTGAAAAAACCCCAAAAAAGAAAAGACAAAGAAAATGGGTGAAAGAATGGATTATCACACACGGGCAGCAGGGATTGTGTGTGCTACAGAGAGCTTCTACAGCTTGTACAGCTTCTCCCCTTAATGCTTCTGCCATAGGTTTTATGGTGACCTTACCCCATGCCTTGCTCTCTCATTGGTTGTATCTCGTCGTCGAAATCACTACCAGTGACGACACTTTTCACACTACAGGATGTGGAGTCGCCTGACAGCTTCAGATGTTTAGCATGCCAGATATCTGTCTGGTGTCGGTGATGCCTCTGCGATGTGTCGGCGAGCCTCTTTGATGCGTCGTTGAGTAGTTCACACAGAACGCTCGACTGCAAATTGCTCGCTGATTTATCTCCGATCAAAGGTTTTATGTCTGCGAGCTCAGCGATGTACAAATTGGGCTTAAAATCGTGTAGTGTGAACTAGCCATTAACCATTGAGTCACGTCTGCCCTGAGGTGAAAGAGGAAACATAGAGGATAACAGTGAAGAGTGAAGTTAACAGTGAATTCATTAACGGTAACGGACCTCGTATACATTTGTGGTGATGTTGCTGTACAAACCAAACTAGAAGGCACATATCACAACCGCTCTGTGCTTGATGAAATCTCAATAGAAATTGCTGTTCACTGCCATAGGAGAACCTAGCTGCAGTGCCAAAGGAAAGTTAAACATTCCAAAGCGAACTTTTAAGAAACCAAGACCATGAACCAAACGAGTTGTTGTGCCTGAATAACGTGTGCATTTTACAGTGAGCAAGAATGGTCAGTAAATCAGATTTGGGACACTTGTCTGTGTAAACGCAGCTTTTGATCCATTTCTATTTGCACGCCGTTCTGAGAATTCTTCTCCAATGTTGCTGTGGCTGAATTTTGGAAAAATATTATAAAACATACAAACAAACTCAAAAAACCAACTAAATTAAAAAGTAGGTTTTCGTGCAAATTTGTTTTTATTTTCTGCCGAAAACAACTGCTCTTTAAAGCGTCATTTTCTGAGATTTTAACAGAGGTGTTCGTATCGCACATCATAAAAGACAATCTTAGCATCTGTTAATTTTAGCTGTAGGAGAAAACTGTTTATTTTTGACCTTTTTTCCGCTATTTTCATCTTCCTGGTTTAAAATCTCGCCCTGTCACACGTCACAGGCAGCGACTTGGCAAAGTACTGTAGTACTTCGATGACGTGTCTGTGTCTCATAATTATTCATGAGCCTGCGTGTTCTTATCCTATGAGAGGATGCTGTCTCTTAATTATTCATGACAGTACATGGTGCTTTCCTACAGATGTAGTAGATGAGAGGCGTTCAAATGGGTCGCAGGTGTTTGTTTCAGTGGTGTAAGAGTTCGATAGTACTGGAGAAAGGTGGACTTCAGACATGCTAATAAAAGCAGTTTGCGTTTACACAATGATGTGATACTCAGACCTAAGGACTTTTCTATCCCTTCAAATGAGGTATGTGTCTATTTTATAACTGACAGTTACTTGCCTTTTGAGCTAATTAAAGCTCCGCAGTCTGTCACATGCAAAACTATCCAACGAGAGTCCGTGTTGAAGGGAAGAACCTTCCCTCTTTTATTCATGAAAAACTCGAACCTATTAGCTAGCTACCATTCTGACAATCCTCCCATCTGCGCTGCCTTTGGTTTTTATTTGATGTTTTCCTTCATAGACATGCCAGGGGCTACTGCTCCAAATAGACAGAGAGTAGGACCTGCACTGCTATCTATTGTGTCTCCATTTAGATCTGGGGATTCAGGAGGAGAGACGTCCTCTGCCTCAACTCCAAAATTTTTGTCACTCTCCATCTTTATTGTGAGTGTTCTGAAGGCTCACCCCCTCTTCCTCCCCTGCCTTTCCCTGCCACGCCCACTTCCCCTCCCTTCTTCACTCAGCCATCCACTCCCATTGAAGCTGCATCATTTTTCAAAAACATTGAGAGGTAGACTTGAGCTGGAAGAGGGAGACTTGACCCCTTAAGAAACCATAACTCTGTTTCACCAAAACTATGAGGAACTGGTTCTTCCTGCAAAGGTAATGTTGTTCAATGAACCACTTCTACAAACACATGGTGGTAAAAACAGCCATTCTGTCTAAAGCTATGTAAGTCTAAACAATTCAATTTGTCACACACCGGATGTCAAAATGTCCGTGATGCTCCTCCGCTGCAGTCGGAATGAATACTATTTTCGCCATTTTCACTTCTGGGGTTAACCAGAATTTAAAATGCTAGATTTCAAAATATCACCATGTAAATGCTGTATTTAGGCCTCTCAAGTACACATTTATATTATATGTAGTCATGTGGCAGATGTTCTAATCCAGGGTCACAAATAGCAGAAAACGCAACAATACAAATTTTGTTCTCAATAAAGCTGGTTCATACAAGTGCAAGAAGTAACTGTTTAAACAAAACTCATAACGGTGTAATGCAGAGGACAATCAATACTATAAAGTAAGTGCAGTGAATTAGTAAATATTGTCTGAAAAGGTAGAAGAACCTCATTGCACTGCTGAGCATTCAGAACACTGAAGGTGTGAGACCTGTGAGATCAGAGAAGGACATGCCCAAAGCTCTAAGAGTTATGAATCGTAGGGAGACAGCGGCATGACCTTGACCTGGACGTGGCATGAGGGAGCCTTGAGAGATTATGAACCAGGCGAGAAGCAGCGTACTGATGCTCCTCTAAGAAAATATTCTGTAGCATATAAAGTGAGAAATGACTATTTGAGCAGTTTTTCACTTGAGAAGCTGAGACTGTCATCTAGAAACACACTTTTTGTAGCTGGGGTATGAGAAAGTTGATGGGGATTGACAGGTCCAGCATAGGGAAGTTCTTCACAAGGCAATAGATCAGTACTGTTTCGACATTGTTTTTGTTATAGTTTCTACATCCATGATGAGAAAACAGAAATACTTGTTCTCTGAGACTTAGGACATGGATAGAAGAAAACTGAAGTGAAATTCTGCGTCAACAGAGTGGCAGTGGTAAGAGAAGCCATGTGATCTGATCACTGAGCTCAGTGTACAAAGATGCTGTGTATTTAGACCTTCCTCCAGTCCACACTGCATACTTGTACCCATCTTAATTACATTTTAGTAGTAAGATGTAATTTTACACAAAGCAGCTATACACAAATCTGGATCCCTAATGAGCAAGCCAAGGGGTGACAATGATATCAAGGACAAACTCCCTGATACAACATGAGGACGAAACCATGACAGGAACCAGAGTGAAAAGGGAAGCCCATTATATTCTGATAACACCAGATAGTGTGATTATAAATCAATCCAATAGAGAGTTGTTAAAGAGACGTGTCTCGATTCCACACTGAATTATACATGTCTTTACTGTGATGCAGGTGTTATGTCAGTTATTATTGTTTCCGAGGTTTCAAATTTCATTCAGTCTACTGTGTTCATCAGTTATTTAGGAGTTTGCTGGGGATATAGAGAGCAGACAGTCAGAACACACAATTATGTAACAATGTTTTGGTAGGACAGCTGTAAGGTCAGCATCCAGTGAGGTCACCATTCCTTATCCTACCTCACATTACCCCTCTCTCTCTCTCTCTCTCTCTCTCTCTCTCTCTCTGACTCTCTCTCTCTCACTCTCTTTAAGCCACTCAATCACTAAAAAGCAACAGATGGATCTTGACGTATTTGGTATGTGGATGTGGTATTGTTTCTTTGCTTACTTATTTAATTAATTAAAGAAAAATCTTTATCCAATAGTGTTCTTTTCCTAGCATATTCCAGCATATAGTCAGCACTTATCAGTGGCAACTCAGAGGCTACACCCCAATTCTGCAGCTCTTCTTTAGAATATAATGTTTGGTATTGGCCTCGGTAAGTTGTAGATAAAGACACGTTTTGAGAAATTTTCTTGTGGGGGGAAAAAAGTATTTTTATCCAGCAAGACTCTCACTTCCAAAGACAAAGGACTCAAATGACATATCCATATCAAATGACATGTTATATGCATAATACATGTTAACACTACCTCTTTTCACCTTTTATTTTCATTATATTCTTATTATATACAAAAAAAATCTGTTTCTGGGACATGGAGATCTCTGTGGCTGTTAAGCACATTTAACACACCCGAAACCCCTCATTTACGTTTCCCATCCCTACTGTGTACGTGTATCTCATTTACACAGTTATCCTAATGCTCTATATTTGGGGAAAGATATGGCTAGCTGGTTAGCCTGGTTAGCCTTAGTGGACAGAAAGTTAGCATCTGCCTAAACTGGCTGCATACGTGCTCAAGTAGAGTTACATTAGCTAGTTCATTTAAAAACAGACTGATTTAAAGAAATCTAAGAACACCAGAGCGAGCAAGAGTTCCTTGCCTCTTAGACTTGGATTATACTTAGCGATTCAGAGAGAGGGTCTATGGGTAAGTATTCCATGCAGAAACACTTTTTACATTCCACAACTGTGGATATCTACAGTTCTGTGCATCCACTGGTCTTCAGGTGAATGCTGATTGGTTGGCAGGGAGGTGTGTTACCTTCCTTCTGTGTTGTTTCTCAAGGCTTTTGGAGTTTTACTACTCAAAATCAGAAGTATAAATCACCCATCCATTTCCAAACTTTTGCAAACTCTCATACAGATACATACTTACTGTTTCATCGTCTACTTTGCTGCATTTGCTGATGGCTGAAGCTTCTTCTTCTGTACCATCTGGAGCTACTGGCTTGTTTCCCCTCTGTCTTAGTGTCTGTAACACACACACACACACACACACACACACACAACCAAGTCAGTATTTTAAGAGCCACATTCAGTTTTCTAGCTTTTCCTACCCAGGTTTTGAAGCTCAGTGGTTATAGTTCTGAACTGGTGTCTGGAAGGTTTTGATTTTAAATCCCAGGACAGTAAAACAGCCTTTTGTCGTAACAGACAAAATAATTCTTCACACACCTTTAAGGATGTGTCAAAAAAAATATGCATACAGTTGGATTAAAAATGATTCAACCCCCATTGCAAATCAGGTGCAACTACTGAAGCCCTTGATTAGCTGCATCAGGTGTGCTTCAGACAACACCTGTTTTGCATATTTGTGCTGTTGTGAGGGATTCTGTTCAGGGGGTTGAATAATTTTGAAACTGGAGGTCATTATAAGTTGCATTTTCAGTTGAATTTGGGGAAACTACTTGAAGCATACCTTATGTTGAACTATTTCAATTGCTTTAGTTTGATATGGGCAGCTGTTGGTAGAGTGGGTTGTCCACTAATCGTAGGGTTGGTGGTTTCATTCCTGGCCCACATGACTCCACATACCGAAGAGTCCTTGGGAAATACACTGAACCTCAAGTTGCAAGTTGGCAACGATGGCAAGTTAGTGCCTCGCATGGCAGCTCTGCTACCATTGGTGTATGAATGGATGAATGAGACACAGTCTAAAGCGCTACATAAGTGCACCATTTACCATTGATTTGTTCATTGCAAACAGCTGAAAGTCTGTGCATTTTGACAATAAACCTGATTTGCAATGGGGATTGAATAATTTTGATTACAACTGTATTGCAACACTTTTGTAACAGACTTATCAAGTGGCAGCTTGAGAAATGGCACCTCAAAAAAGCAACACTATGTTCTGGTTTGATTCTTCTGTGTTTGAATGTGTGTGAGAAGGAGAGCAGGTTCAGACCAGTGTGACAGGAATACCAAGAGAAAGAAAAGATTGCAAATATGAGAATGCTGGTACGGATCCAATAACAACTGGAGGTGTGAGGCAAACGTGCTAACCATTACTATAGGTGGAGCATCTTTCAATGGAATTGGGATGAAATCTTTCCAAGTGATTTTCTCTCTTTTCATTTTTGGGGGAAACCAGATTTTTCAAAATGCTAGAACTTTACTTTTGCTTGCAAGACCCACTTCAAAATTATACAAAGTAAAAAATACCAAAAGTTGACCATGTGAAGGGTTTTCCCAGGCTACCACACAATTCTAAATCTAAACTATAACTAAAGTATAGTCATTCACACTAACAAAACAAAAATTCACACTTCTGTATCACACATACGATCGCCTGCACTTCCATATGTGCACACAAAGAAATAAACACGCAAGTGGTGCAACACGCAAGTCCAAGTCTCTAGGGGACAGAGATGGAAACAAACACATGTAGTTATAGTGACTCTCTCTATCCACACTGTGCATTCGAATAAATGATGGGAGACAATTATGCATCCAACCAGCATGAGGTTTAACCTTCACGCACAATATATATATCTGATACAGCACTGAGACTAGTCTGTACAGCTTCATAGACTGGAATTTATTATAGTGACGTCCTAACCTGATGCTGATTTGTGCTGGGATTGTGCTCATCCTTACTTTTGCTGGATAAACAAGAATGTATCTTTGACATGAAATACGTGCACAATATGCGCTTGAATGAGGAACAAGCACTGTTTATAAGCACAACACCATGGTGCTGGAATGTGGGCATGGACAATAAATCCTCTGAATTCTCCTGACCATCAGCAAAATCCTGGAGATAAATACATTATCAATAAGTGTGTTTACGAGATATCCAATCAAATCAACTCCTCTCACTCCATTTACAAAAATACGAGTAGAGTGCACCATTAGGATAGGCAGAGTTTGATAATGACAGATAATAATCTTCAGTAAGCGCTTTATCCTGGTCAGGTTCGCAGTGGATCCAAAGCCGGCACAAGATGGGCGAATTCAAATCAGATGGGATGCCATCTCATGTCCAATCCGCCTATTTGCATGATTTTGGGAGGTCAGAGGCAACCAGAGAACCCGGTGGAAACCCACACAAACACAGAAAGAACATATGTAACTCGGTTCAAATAGACAATGATATCATTTCATATTACAGATTTCACTCTCTATGCCAAATTTGGCACCTCTCCTGTTTAAGTAAATTTCATTTTAAACATTTTTCATGTTCAGCAAGTATTTAGTAGTTGGGAGTAGATTATTTATATCGAAGAAGGGTGACAAGTACCATGCATTGACAAAACTGAGTTTAAAACAGGATCAGCTCTAATTTCTGCACACAGACAAGTGACTAATGAAAGGGAGAGAAATTATGTTATTCTGTGGGGGACCATGTTTATTTCCTACAGCAAAATACTATTTTGCACTTTTACAGATTCATATATGTAAGAGGCAGAAGAGTTATTGAATATTGAATTACAGTGACCTTGAGATTCATCTTTCTAGAGTGTAACGGTATCAGAATGAAGGTCGCACATGAGAGAACGTGAAAGTGAAGAATAACACAAGACAGAAAGCGCAAATCTGATAAAAAAAATTTTTTTATTGTATCCTAATAGCAACTTAACTTATACTTGCCTCTGAGCAAAGAGGGGGATTTTGGAAGGAATTTACACACACACACACACACACATACACGCACACTCCTTTGAACCAAAATGAGTTCAAAGATCCCATCATTCTGGTGCTCTGTGTACTTTAAGTTAATTAGTTTACGACTATGAAAACAGCAAAAAAATGTCAAAACAATAACGCAGTGACACTTACGCAAATGACACTTATGCTCACATTGTTTAAGCAGCAGAAATTCCCCACTAGTCACTAAAACCCATTGGCAGTGAAACATCTGTGAGGAAGTGAGCAGAGGTCCATTTACTTGAACTTTCTCTTACAACATTAATCTTGACCTGGATGACTGAAAACCACAGACTCCCAGGTTGAAGCGTCAGTAATCCTATCTCCATCATGATAACCTTTGCTCTGTAGCATGTCTGTTGGACCCACAGTGTGTTATAAGCCGGATCAACCTTTAGATTTTATCTTTAGTGTGATTAAGTGTAGAAGTGTCATCATGTTACAGTACAGAACACCCTACAGATAAAGGCTGCTGATTCATGTTCTGCTGTTACTTTAGTCAGCAATTACTGCAGAGAGAGAGAGAGAGAGAGAGAGAGAGAGAGAGAGAGAGAGAGAGAGAGAGAGAGAGAGAGAGAGAGAGA
>JAOUWY010000054.1:12035691-12046616 GCA_025728095.1 Prietella phreatophila | reverse complement strand
ACCCCGCATCAAACTACATATCTGTGCACGCACGCACACACACACACACACACACACACACACACACACACACAATGAATTCAACACAAGTAGCTTTAGCACCTGCACACAACCTTATAATACAATTAGTACAGCAACAGTAATCATGAAATATTGATAGGATACAGCAGATATGTGCTAAAGAATTTTTCAAACTGAATTATGCAGGGTTTTTTATTTGCATGTTACTGTAGAACTGGTTTCTTTGCAAGTATGTTAAATTACATTGTGCACCTTTGTGTCATTTCAGTCATCTACTGTTATGTCCAACAAGAAGAAAGTAATGGAAAACATTCATGGAGACACTGAAACCAAACACATGGTTAGGTGTTTCCATTCAGGTTTTCTTATTTGCACATTTAAAATCTGCATACAAACAGGTAGATGGAAACTCCACTGCTGTTACATTAGTAGTATAACTCCTGATTATTTGGAGGGTTAAAGGTTGGTGCTCTGCTACTCACAATGCCATTCTGCACGCTAAAGCCCAGCTGGTATTTAAGGTCAGGTCTTTTGATGAGCACCGTGGTCACAGGAGGGCAGCTCACGATGTTCAGTTTCACCTGCACCTGGTTCTTCAGACCCTGATGGAACAAAGAGAGCACAGGTTATGAAGTACACCATCCCAACTACAATAAATCATTATTATTACACTGGTAAAGTCCATGCATTAGTTAGTGTATACATCTTTTCATTACCTGTGCTTAAAATCACCATTCTGTTATACCACTAAATATGTACATGCACCGCAAAATGAGGAATTCATGAAGGCTGTGGTTGATTATGAAGTGATAACGCCTACATGTTCCACTTTGATGGGGGACTGCCCATGACAGCCATTTGTACAGTTTTTCCAAACCTAAGCAATAAACTGTAATTATTTCCAGGGCTCCTGATTGGCACGACTGAAAAAGCATTTGCCTGGAGATCGTGAGATTGAATCCCGATGATACCACAGCAATCCATAGCTAGGAGTTTTAGGGAGCAAAACTGTGCATTATCTCTGGGATGGAGGGATGGCATGCTCACTCTACCCTGTCAATCACAGCAACACTAGCTCATGCAAGTGGAAGAGAGCAGATAGTGTTTTCCTCTCAGCAGTTTGAAAAGATGCAGTTGACTCTGGTTGGCTGGCAGTGTGTCTCAGGGGAAGCACATGATAGCCTTCACCCCGCCCAGGTGGTATTTGTTGTGTTAAAATTGTAGGTCCTTAACCTTTAGTAATGGGAAATTTGAACTAAAATGAATAACAAAAAGGAGCTTTGCAGCAGTAAGCTCTTCTTTATAGGTGCATGATGCTTTCTCACTATCTTGTGTAATAGCCCATAGAATGTTCTTACTGTGAAGGGTCCAGACTTCAGGAGTAGGGTATAGACATGATAACTCAAGTGAAGGCCTCTGGCTCTGTGACCTCATGATCCCTGCTCACCTTAATGATGCCTTGACAGGTGGCGAGTGGCAGACCCACTAGACTAGTGTTGTTGATGGACATGATCTGATCTCCAATGCTGAGCTTCCCTGAGCGTGCGGCTGGTGCTCCATTCATCATGTTAGCTAGAATCACTGTTGGCAGGATGGAGCCCCAGCCAGATTCCACTATTACTACACCCAGAATTTCACCCTTCTGCTTTTCCAACAGCAACTGTGGGGGAGCAAGAAAGGTGCAACATTTATTCAATTAACAAAAATCTGCAGTAAAATATTTCAGAAATACACTAAAGTTTCAATGAAACACCATCCAGACTATATAGAGTTAGGCTAAATATACTTGTTTTTGCAGACATATTCAGATGTCCAGAAGTGGTAATGCCTCTAAGTCAGCTGGTTCTGAAACTAACAAATTCAATACCTTCTAAGATGCAGCAAGTCGAGTGCAATACTGCTGACCAAACTCAAATCAGAGTAAACCAAATTATAACACAGTGCAATAAAGACTATATGAAACACTGGGACTATTACGGTATATCAAATTAAAATGTTATGGGGATCTTTAAAAAAGAATAAACTTAATTGCAAAAAAACATTTGCACTGGAAATGAAAAAAATCAGAAAAGACATTTGCCTGACAAGTTCACCAGCAGACATATACAACACTCAGTTACTGTAAGATAAACACTGCAGTTTATCGTCATTTTATCAGAGGCTATTAATTCTGAACGATCTGTATAACAATCTGCCACAAACAGCGAGGCAGTGAATAACCACTGATATCATGCAATTCATCTAGAATTATTACAGAAAATGTGCTCCATTCAGAGTGTCAAACTGGTCTGTTGATGGGTTTGCAAATGGATACACCAGACTGATGTTTCTGATAATTCCATTCAGATGTGAATTTCATGTTTCAAAACCATATTTAATACTTCTTCATACTACTACACTACTATTATTGTTATTACTGTTATCAGTATTACTAGTATTGGTCTTAGTGCTATCACTAACAAAACAGGAAGCAGTCAGGCCAAATCAAAGAATTAAACTGAACTGAGAGACATACAGTAAGATACAGTAAGAAAAGCACAGCCAGTGAACAGAGATTTAGACAATGAAAGTAAGACTGCAACAAGACTCGTAATGAGAAGTGATAACTGCCAAAGTACTGACTGCACTGAAGAGAAACAATCACCTACACTACATTATGGCAAAAAACTGGACAAAGCAGCTCACTGAATCATCATTAGGACTGAAAGGAGATATTTGTACCAGCAGCCATGATAACCAGCAAGCTTTGCACACTAAGAATAAAATATATTAGCCTAGGTGTTTTACTGCACATCAAAAACACTGGAGTGCTGCCCTAATGTCAGTCCCAGAAATGCAACAGCCCCAGGATAGAGAGTCTAAAATAAAGCATTTTGAAGGGTCCTGACTTGAGTATTAAATCCTTCTGTGCCCCAAGCAAACTTCTGGATGTTGTATTGATTTGTTGTGTATTTTTAGGACAGACAGTCTTTTTGCAGTGTCTGACAAATCTGCTTCAATAAGTCTGTTTCAGTTGGAACACAAGGCTATACTGAGGTTGTATAAGTTATTTCCATTGGCTAGTGGATCTCAGTCGCTGACATGATGAAGCTAATTACCTCATCAAAGGACATAGTGGTTCAACTTAAATGACAGTATGTTTGGATGTGTATGACCAAATTGAGGCCTAGCTTTGCTTTGGAGGTGTAGAAGCTAGTGTTAACTCCAGGTCCAGATTCCAGACTTGGTATTCCTGATTTTACAGAATCTCTTAGTTATAATAATGACTAAAATATTGCTGATCCAGCTTACTGTATGAGTATACCGTCTAATTTAATGTATAGATATCAAACTCAGAAGCTAGACAAAGCTGTAAGACTAATGAAACCAGTCTATAAAAGCTTTAATCTTGCAGCATGCCAACATGTTTTCTCTCTGATAGCCCTTTCCTTTAAAGCACACTCAAATGAACGAAGAAGTAATTTCTCACATTACTAGGCTCCGATATGGAGCACAGCCGTTCAGAGACTCTAAGAGGCAGTGTGGAATATGCACTGACCTCCTTGCAGTTCTCTGAGTTGGAGAAGTGGATGAGGTCGTCATTGTACATTTCCTGTGTGTTGATGATGTCACTGTACTCTTTCTGGCTCAGGTCCTCTGGGTTGATGCCATTGGCTCGGAGGAACTCCTGGTAGGCCACACTGAATGCCTGACCGATGGACTGGGCTATGAGCTGGGCCTGGATCACAACAGAGGACAGAAGAGAAAGAAAACACAGCCAAATTTACTCAATAAAATGAACCAAATCAGCCTGTGACTTTCAGCATGGGCAAGTATTAAGACACAGAGATACACAAGAGTTTGTGTACTTCTGCATGGTACTGTGCCTGTTATCATTTAGATTTTCTCTTTAATGGTAGGGACTTTCATTTTCTCATTATTTGTAGCAATATCTGCCTGATCTCATAAAAAAAAAAAAGTAAAAAAAAAAAAAAGACATTTTGTACCCAGCAGATGGGTCTAGCATGTAGCTATGCTTATCCAGAGCTGGACAGACCTCAATCAACTCTGTATAATGCTGCTCAGTATAACAGATGAGATGTGTCGCATCTCATTTGGGTTGGCTGACTTTAGACTGATGGCACTACTCACTTTCATCGATTCAATGAGCTGCTTTGTCCAGTTTGTCCAGAAAGCAGGTATGCCTTGTGTATACGCACAGATCTGAGGATTGGCCAATACTTGATACGGATATGATGCTTTTAATTGCAATTAATATTTAATTGACGCTGGAAAATCACACATTTGTCGACGCTTCCTCAGCTTTTTTTTAAGATGAAGTATTCCAGTCAACAGCTTCATGCTTTATGAACAAGTGATTTATAACATGTTTGCATTTATGTATAATTTTTACACAGGAAAATAACTGTGTTCAGGCTTCTGTTTTACAAAACATTATGTCATGACGTTTATGTACATGATCTATAATAAGTCAGTCAACATCTATTATAAAAGAAAAAAAAGAAGAAAAAAAATTCTGTCAAAAATAAAACATCTGATCCAATACCTGCCCAGCATTTCAGAAAAATAATTTGGTCAGGTTTGATACTGACAAATAATACTGTTACTGTTACGATATGGCCAGGAGATGGCACTGTGGCTCATCTTCGGACAAGTCACATGACTGTTTTGGTTCCTCAATTCCGGGTTGAGCGTTAGCTTAAGTACATTGATTCGTCACAGGTGTCCATGCTTTGTGTTAATCATGTTCATTATTTAAACGCCTGGGTGACTCAGTATTATTAGTTGTAGTATTTGTAGTGGTCGTGTTGTTTGTCTTGATGCCATGAAGGATATTGTTATGCCACGTTTCAATTAAAGTTTGCCTGTGAAGACCGCGTTTATTTTGGTTTTGTGTTTGAGTTTAATAAAGACTTAGATCTGCACCTGCATCCGCCTCCAGTCTACATAACATGACAGTTACCCACTTGTGAACTCTCTAAATTATGTGTAACTTACAAACCAGTTATTCTCTTGAGGACACGTCTACACAAAGGTTTGCTAAAATGTTTTAAAGATAATTAAGTTAGCTAACAAGGGAAAATCAATGACTAGGAAAATCATAAATGACTACAGACGCTGTCTCACTGCCATGCTTGTTTTCTATCGATCTCTTTTTGACATGCTCTGTAAAACAAAAGAATATTGAAACATGCTCGTGTGATCTGATTAACACATGAAACCAGGATGCTGGACAATGCAGGAATGGTCGACTCAGCACCTGCAGAACCGCAACAGATACACAACCGAGTTATTGCACAACCAGCTGAACGGTGTCAGAGGCCCTGACCGGACTCGAAATAACTTTGCTCAAATGTAGAAGTGCAGGATGCAATCTTAATGACTGATGAGTCATTAAGAATGCATCCTGCACTTTTACATTTGAGCAAAGTTATTTTAGCACACAAGCTATAATAGCGCACAAGCACACTCAAACTTTTTCACTTGGCCTGTCCATCAGAGAGAGTAATGAGTCAGTAAGAGTGAGTAGCAGCTGTGCTGAGGAGGAGAGCCTGCTACAACATCATAATTATACAGTGCAGGATTTATGAACTACACGACGACTTTCTGAGACTGGATTTCTCATTACATTTCATGCAATTAAGTTAAAAATAATCATACATAAATTCAGTGGCAGAATCATAATTTTATGATTCTCAAAGCAGTGTTTACTGCTGTCTGTAAAAAAATAAATTAAATAAAATAAATCACCTCCTGCTACTGATCTCAAGGAGCACAGGCAACAACAATAGCCATGCAGAACAATTACTGTCCATTTTCACCACGATGATATTATTGGATATACTGGTTCGAACAGTATCCATATTGGGATGAGTTTCCCAGTCACATGTGCAAATCTCTGCTCACTAATGCACCTACAACAAACTAAGGTGATGTGAACTTCATAGGTGTACTTATGTGCAAATAAATCTGTTTTCAGAGTATGTTTGACTCATAGATTTGTATTCTACATGAACTGCTTCCTAATAGCAGCAAGATCGACTCTTAACTTCAACTAATTCACAGCTCCACAAATTTTTTTTTCTCATTTTAGGTAAATTCTGGGTTTGGGTTTTGTTGGTAATTATTGCTTTCTTCCCTGCCTCTTCAGCTCTCTGCAGTCATCCACTTGGCTCCACTCTGGAAAGTTTACAGCAGTGGGACGTCTCAGTGAAAAAAACCTCAAGGGATAATCTTCTGTGTAAGATTATCCCTTGTAATATACATCCCTTGTAATGTAATGCTATGACGATGTAATTCATAATTAACACAGCATGAACACAGGTTATTCATTCAACTCAGCAACTGATGTTGCACTCAGTTCAACTCAACTGAGTCCACCTCAGCAACCCTTTATCCTGGCCAAGGTCATAGGGATTCAGAGCCTATCCCGGACCACTGGGCACAAGACAGCATTACACCTTAGATGGGATGCCAGTCCATCACAGGGCATCACACACATTCACACACTCATTCACACCTAGGGCAATTTAGTATAGCTAGTTCCCCTTCGGGTATGTTATTGTGAAGTGGAAAGGAGCTGGAGAACAGATGATTAAGTGGATACTGAAAAAGAATGAATGAAATAAATTCAGATTAGTTTTTGGGATAAGTTACCATAGTTGCAGATTTACAAATCTTATTATGGATTTTCAGTCCAGAAAATTCAGATTTCTTCATTGTGTTTATGTACAATTAACTTGACAGGAAACGATCACCGTATTCAGTGTATATGGTAAACCATGCAAACGTGATAAAATGACATGCAACAGCATGTTGGTATGTGACATAAAGAACACATCAAACACCACACACAAACACTTTCACACGCTCTCATATGCTACAATAGTTTTAGCCAGTGCTATCAATCAGTGGGATCAAGTGGAGGTGTTGTTCATGTCATTGATCTCTGTTCCTGTTAGCCTTACATCTTCGGATTCAAAGACGTGGCAGATCATCTTGTACTGTTTCTTGGCCTCTGGAGCGCCTGGGGTAGTCTCGATGCAGTCCTGTGAGGCGGAGCGTGGCATGCGTCTGCGTGCCATCAAAACCACAATGTTTCCAATGTCAGCAATGTATGAGATCGTGCGCAGGGCATTGTCCATCATCGTCTCCTGTAGAAACAACAACAGCTATGATGACAGAGTCACTTCTCCTTCTGACATCCATAACACACCCCCAGGCTTACATAATGCTTCTATCATGTCTATCACACATGAAATGACAATCAAGACAGAAATCTGCCTACTTCAACCTCAAATGATATATTGTTTATTACAGTGCAGAATCCTACTTGCTCCAATTTGAACAAAAAACTGTTCTTTTCTACCACTATTCAACACTGTCATGGTCACTGGAACAAAGGAGATGAGCTGGCATTTTACCCAGTGTCATTGATAAATAGCACTCCTGGTGCGTGACTATGGTAACCTCCACAACAATCTATAATATAATCCCATAGCAAGTCGTGCTTTATTCCTTAATTATTATCTGACACCTGTAACCTTGGCTCTGTGTACAGTAGTGCTGGATTTACGCTGCCTGTTAGTGTGCCGGTTTAAAAATTGGAAATTAAATGTCATCTGTGTAATTACCAAGGAATTAATGTTGAATATGTCTAAATAACATTTCACACTACATTTCAAAGAATAATTTCATTTCCTCTGGTTCTAATTACAGATATCTCCTATAAATCACAGCACCCCAATTACACCATATATTGTATGTTATAGTTTGATGTCACTTTACGGCGAAGGAGTTGATACATCTTAAATAGCTTGCAAAAATTCCTCTTGTGGACAGGACACCAGATTTCAATAGCATAAACAGTTCAACCAAAGATATCACGGGCACAAAACCCAGTCTGAGCTCATCTCTGATTTTCTGGAAAACAATAAAGCATTCATTACATGGTTATAAATTATGCCAACACCTGTTGTGTATTAACCTCATTAACAAGGTGCATGTGGGTCAGTTAACAGCATGTAGATGCAGCTTTCCGCTTTCTCTCCATCTTAAACCTGCTCGGATGAACGTCATTACTCAGTCAGCACGATAAATGATCTAATTTGTGTGTGCATGCATGCCACACACAGCCTTTTAACCTTTTCCAGATAGACAGAGAACAAAGCAGATCCATATATTTTCATTCTGATCACACACTGGGCTGCAGGCCAGGAGAGGACAATCGCTGCCCTGTCCTCCCTGTTCCCTCAGGGTCGAGGTGTCTGGCTTTACATTAAACGGCCCCTGGGACACAACCTATGGTAACACTTCCTGCCTTAATTCAGCACCTGTGACATCTTAGTATTGGGAAGCAGGCACGATCTTCTGCAAACATAAAGGGCAACCTACAAGTAACACGAGCAAGTGTTAAATTAATGCAACTAAAATAATGTAACAATGTAACTAGGATCTAGATTATTATAATTACATTACAACGCATGCCACAGAATTGTATTATTGAAGGTACCTTAACTAATTATTTGATACCAAAGGATGTGTGAGAGCCATGTTTGGGTACTGTATAGAAAATAACCACACACACATACACACACACACACACACAAAGAAAAGAGTTTGCCTTTGTGTATTTTATGAATGAGGGTATCCAGGTTAGATGTAGTAAAACAATCATATCCCCACCTGGGTCTCTGTATTCCCCTTTTTTCCTTTAACATTACAGTCACTGAGACCTTTTCTTTTATTTTCTTCTTTTTTTCTTTTTCACCAGACTGCTTCTGTGATTATAATTTATAATAATTATAAAAGTGCTTGTATTTTTTTTTTAAATAAATCTTTGCAATATGCTGCTCTTCATGAGTTAAGAATAAAGCAGTTCAAAAACATTAAAAGTGCAGACTGCAGACATGTTTTTTCTCTTCATTTTTTACACAATTAAACTGCACATTTAAATGGTAGTTTATAATGTTTAAAGGTGTTTCTATAATGATATGAAATGTAGCCTCTATACTTTAAAAAACTGTGATTCTTAGTTTTATTGTGCTATTGTTCTGGCTTGTTTCTTCATTTCAGATTCCTGTTTACATTTTTTTTCTGGCACAGAAATGAGCTGCACGGTCAAAGGAAACCCACAAGACATACATAGCCTCCACAGAGCCAGTAGGGTCAGGTAGACCAGTGGGTGGGACATAATGTTATCTATTGTGTACTATTCCTGTAAATAACTTCTTTAGGGACAAGGGAATGTAAATTAATTACAGTGCAGGACATAATCTACACTACTGCTTGATGAAAAAGGCAAATTCGGGAACTTTCAGTGTCTGTTGCTGCAGGGAGAGACACTGCATTGCAGTACATACAGAAATGCACAACGTCCGTGCCAGGCTGCCCACACGCTGCTGTTCGGTTAGGATGAGAGCATACACTAAACCCACCCATACAGATATACAGAAACAGACCTTCCGCACATTTACATACTGTTATTTTCTAGACTATAAGGCATCATGGAGATCACAAAATTTACATTATTATTTTGTAGATAATATTTACATTATTCTCTATCAGGAAAAACATTCATATATGTTGTTGTCTCACTGTAGGTGTATTTGTGGGTGGAGATGGATTTTAGGTGACGTGTGTATGTGTGTGTGTGTGTACATACTGCTGTTAGGTTTCTTTTTGAACATTGGTGTGACTTGTAGCCTCACACAGATTATCTGCAATAAAGGTTAAACTCTGGTGAACTCTTCTTAACGCAAGCTAGAGCTTCATTTTTATGCATTGGCATGTACATGTGTTTTGCATCCTTCTTACTGATGTCATCGGTAACAGGATACTGCTGATGAACACCAAAATGTACTCTTGTCCTAATTCTGACATGTCCAGTTGTTATTATTTTTTAGAAGTGTACATTGGCCTAAGGTGCACTATTAATATCTTGGCCTTAACACAAACCCCCATACCTTTGCTAATGCTGTAATTAGCATTATTGTATTAAACAAACAAAAGTAGACAAACAAAAATTGCTCATAAATTGAATTATTATTCGTCATAGAATAAAGTTCCTTTTACACTCCTTCATGCTGGATATTTTAGGCACCGGTATATTCTTAGGTTTGTGCATACAGACTACCCTCTTCAGACCACAGGTTTTCAGAAAGGTTCAAATCCAGAGAATGAGATTTTGTTGTCATCATCTTGTTGAAAACTCAGGGAATCAGCGTTTGGGCTGAAATATCATGAAGCCATCAATCTTTAAAAGAATCCACAAGCCACATCCACAAAACAGCCACAAAGCATCATTGATCCACCTCCATATTTTATAGTGGGTTATGAGGTGCTTTTCTTTGTATACATTCCCCTTTTGTTGCCAAACATGCTGATGTTGGGGTTCATGACCAAAAAGGCCTTATTTGGCCACAACACACAATAGTAGAAGTGGTTGTTGAGTGATGCTCGGTGTCATTAAGACTTTGTATTTTAAGGATTGCTCTCAGAAACGACTTAAAAACAGCTTGTTGTTTTGGAAGTGCCATTTCATTTTTTTTTCTTCATAATTTGTAATCACAGGCATCAGCTACACTGTGCAATTATACAACTGTAATTTTCAGACACTTTCCCTCCTTCACCGTCTCCCTCACTGTCTGTGAGACAGTGTGCTCATGGGTCCAATTACTTGCAGGAATTTCTAACTGCATTTTAACTGCTTATGGGAGCTGAAAACATATGACAAATTATTTGGCTTTATTTTCAAAGAAATCTTAGGAGTGTCGATTATTAAGCCGTTTACATCCATCCATCCATCCATCCATCCATCTTCTACCACTTATTCCTTCTTCAGGGTCGCGGGGAACCTAGAGCCTATCCCAGGAAGCATGGGGCACAAGGCAGGGTCCATCGCA